>CANNZV010003096.1:0-73355 GCA_947561585.1 Caprella mutica
AATAACTGCCTCCACGGTGTTTGGTCCTTACTTCTTCGAAAGTGATGATGGAACAACTTCAACAGTTAATGGTGAACGATACCGAATTATGATAAGAGAATTTCTTATTCCAAGAATTAAGAGACGAAGAACCCTGCGCAATACTTGGTTTCAACAAGATGGAGCAACAAGCCATACAGCAAGAGAAACAATGGCATTGTTGAAGAAGACTTTTCCAAACCGTTTGATTTCACGATTTGGTAACGTCTCATGGCCTCCTCGTTCCCCAGATTTGACTCCAGCTGACTTTTTTCTGTGGGGATACCTTAAGTCAAAAGTCTACGTGACAAATCCATCAAATTTGCAGGAACTCAAGGACAACATTACTCATCAAATTGTTCGAATTTCGCCTGATACGCTGAGGATGGTCATGCAAAACACAGTGAAAAGAGCGCAAAGTTGTCGAAGCGTCAGTGGTCATCATCTAAAAGATATTGTTTTCAAAAAATAGTCTTAATAAACCATGAAAATGTTTTTCTTTGATTTGAAACCTATTTTAACAACCTGGCCTCCTTAGTTTTTGTTTAATTAGAAAATTAAAAGGGTCAGTTACTTCTGGACACCCTGTATAACTAACACGCGTAAAATAATATTAATTGATAATTTGGTTATAAGTCAAGCGTTCGCCGCATATGCAGGGAGGGCGCTGCGAATTGTCACTGTTTACATCCTATTCAGCTGCTATAAATTAGAAATATCAATTATTCGACATCAATTAGTATAAAACTATAATAACTTAGGTAGTCTAGTCAGTAAGTGAGGCGGGTAGGCTGTGAGTTTAAAAATTGTAGTTGACGACTGCGTGCGTATGTGCGTCATTGTTTTGGTCAATCTTTTGTTTACAATTGACATTTGTAGTTCCAGATTTAGTCGGTAGGTGGCGCTGCATTTGCGAATTAATTAAATTAATTTTTTATATAGAAATTAAAAAAATAAAATAACAACATTTTACTCTATTATTGATGTCCCTTTATCGATTTATCAACAAAGAGAGAAAAAGTTAGTCTAAAGGTTTACCGCCCCTTTAATTCTAGAATAAATTTCACTTCACTAGACACAAATGTATATCTTTAATATATATTGTCACTAATAAGGAAATAAAGGCCGCATCAAAAGGTTCTTACTCATTGCTGTCAGTGCTAGTGGACCAATCACAAGTTTCTTACTCATTGCTGTCAGTGCTAGTGGACCAATCACAAGTTTCTTACTCATTGCTGTCAGTGCTAGTGGACCAATCTCAAGTTTCTTACTCATTGCTGTCAGTACTAGTGAACCAATCACAAGTTTCTTACTCATTGCTGTCAGTGCTAGTGGACCAATCTCAAATTTCTTACTCATTGCTGTCGGTGCTAGTGGACCAATCATAAGTTTCTTACTCATTGCTGTCGGTACTAGTGGACCAATCATAAGTTTCTTACTCATTGCTGTCGGTACTAGTGGACCAATCTCAAGTTTCTTACTCATTGCTGTCGGTACTAGTGGACCAATCTCAAGTTTCTTACTCATTGCTGTCAGTGCTAGTGGACCAATCACAAGTTTCTTACCATTGTTATTGGTGCTAGTGAACCAATGACAAGTTTCTTACTAATTGCTGTCGGTACTAGTGGACCAATCATAAGTTTCTTACCATTGTTATTGGTACTAGTGGACCAATCATAAGTTTCTTACTCATTGCTGTCGGTACTAGTGACCCAATCACAAGTTTCTTACTCATTGCTGTCGGTACTAGTGACCCAATCACAAGTTTCTTACTCATTGCTGTCAGTGCTAGTGGACCAATCTCAAGTTTATTACTCATTGATGTCGGTACTAGTGACCCAATCACAAGTTTCTTACTCATTGCTGTCGGTGCTAGTGACCCAATCACAAGTTTCTTACTCATTGCTGTCAGTGCTAGTGAACCAATCACAAGTTTCTTACCATTGTTATTGGTGCTAGTGAACCAATCACAAGTTTCTTACCATTGTTATTGGTGCTAGTGGACCAATCACTAAATATCTCACCTATTCTGCATGTGGAGTTTCTAAAGCTATCGCAGTTTCCTACCTATTGTGCAGCCGGCGCTAGTGGGCCAATCACAAAGCTTCTCTCTGTTGTTCCATTCCAATCCTGGAGCACATTTCATGTTTATCCAGCCAGTCACGTCACAGTTTCTAAACTTTCCGCAATCAGTGGGGTGATTGGATTTAGATCCTACCGGCCTTGTGTCAACGATAGAAACAAATCAATATCAAAACAATGGTTTGGCACTAATAAACTTAATTCCTAAGTCGAAAAGAATAAATTTCAATATTCAAGGGAAGATTAGAATTTCATTGAAACTCTCATTTTATTTTGATTCTTGTAAGGAAACTTTTAAAGATGGGAATGGTAGGGTAAGGTGGGAACTCACGAGCAAGATTTGTCTTCTTGTGAGACTATTGTGGGTGCAGTTGTAGAATCCCACGGTGCAGGAGGGGCAGTTGTAGAGTCCCACGGTGCAGGAGGGGCAGTTGTAGAGTCCCACGGTGCAGAAGGTGCAGTTGTAGAGTCCCACGGTGCAGGAGGTGCTGTGGTAGGAGGCGGAGTCGTTGTCCTTGTGCTAAATATTCCTTCATCTGATATTAGGAAACCATTTAAAACTATAAAGAAAATTTTCGCTCAATAATCGAATTTCAATGGGAAAATGCTAAAAAAGAGTCCCACTATCTATATTTATCAATGTTCACCTTTTCTGCAGTTAGCATTTGCTGGCCAATCACAAATTCTCTTCTGTTGGTTCCAATGGAGTCCTGGTGCACACTTTGCGTTCGTTAACTCGTTATTGATGCACCTAAGTACAAAGATTGAATTACTTCATATTAACTTATTTAATACTCTTTCAATTGCTCATGTATTCTCAGTTGAAAATTGTTGATAAAATAATTAGCTGAACAATATGTTTGACTTAAAAATAAGCAGCTGCAATAATGTCTTAGCCCATTATAAACTGGCAGATAGAACGCCGCGTTTTCTCAGCCCAGTTCGCGCCTCTTCAATTAATCACGATTAAATGAATAGAAGGCGGTAAAAACGCTAGTATAGACAGCAATTTTACTGTCCATTCAGTTAACAGTGATTAATTGAAGAGACGTAAACTGGGCGCTGAAAATGCGGTGTTTTACCTGCTATTACAGAATGGGCCTAAAGATGCTAGTTTACTTGAAATTATTTACCTGAGGAATTTGCTGCATTGACCTGTCAATGGGAAGTATTCTTCTCCCCTACACCGATCACCCGGTCTCTTACCACCACCTCCAAATGATGGTGGTCTTCTGGTGGTGGTAGTTCTTCGGGTTGTTGTCCTTCTAGTTGTAGGTCTTCTCGTTGTGGTTGTTCTTCGAGTTGTTCTTCTAGTTGTGGTTGTTGTTATTGTAGTTGTAGGTCTTCTCGTTGTGGTTGTTGTTCTTCTTGTTGTGGTAGGCGGAGTCCACCACCACGTTGAAGTGGATGGAGTGGTAGAGGTTGGTTTCCTTATGGTTGTTCTTCGGGGAGTGGTATTACCGCCAGATGGTCCTTCTGAAGTCAACCAATTGATTGTCGTTGGTTTGGTTAATTTACCGGAGTGATAAGTTGTTGTTTTTTTCAAAGGAGGAGGCGTTGTAGGAGATGGTGGGGCAGAACAATCTCCTCCAGGTCTTGGTGGCGCCAGAGGAATCTCTAAGAGCTCTCTAGCTAGAATTCGCAATAGAGGATTAGGCTCTCGACAGCATTTGTTGAGGAAGTCGTCAAAATCTATTGTCCAAACCATGGCACCACCATAACCACTGTCTTTGATGAACTTGGCCTTTGCCTTCATGGAAGTGTGATCTTCATAGCTGATCCACTGGTCACCTCTATAGGCGTATGGTCCAATGGCATTTGTGGGATCCCTCACAACTTGCCATCCAGAACCACGAATCTTCTGACAAAGCTCCATATATGATATCATTCCTCTTTGCTGTGTTATAGGCCCAGCTTCTCCTGGACCTACCACTGGCGCCTTCAAACCAGTTTGTCCTATGTTAGAAAGAGTGTAAGTCTGACCATAGAAAGGTACTCCCATTACCAACTTGTTGGGATCAGCCCCTAATCTCTTCCAGTAATTCATAACATAAGCTGTGTTGCGACTTTCAAACGGCTCTTCGGGTCGTTTGTACAGTGGAGCTACATGCCCCGTTTCTCCATCTTGTGAAGAATGGAAATCGTAAGTCATGATGTTGATGAAATCCACAGCTCGTGATAATGCTGGTACATCGTAAGCATAATCCACTATTCCTTTTGGAGCAGCGACTGTAGCAGAGAGCTCTAACGAAGGGTCCACTCGAGTAAAGGACTCTTTAATTTCATTTGCAAGTTTAGCATAGTTGTACTTATCGCTAGGATTACCGGCTCTGCAGTTACCTTGCGGACAGCCAGGGTATAACCAGTGCAAATCTAATCCATCGAAACCGTAAGCGGTCACGAAATCCGTGACTAGCGAAACAAGCTCTCGTCTTGCAGTGGCATTCGACACCATTCTACTATATTTGTCACCAGTAGAATCAATCCATCCACCAAGACTCAACATGACTTTAACGCTAGGCTGTCGATCTTTCAATTGGAGAATTCGTTTGTAGAAATCTGGAAGAATGGATAGTTTATTTCAGTAGAGCTTTGTTATGAAGACGCTCAATTTCACGGACAAATAATTCATTTTATCAGGTTATTTAAACTCAGCGTTGAAGGTCTTTTTTCAATATTTCTATTCATCATCAAGATTTCAACCTTTTTATTCGAAAGCTTAAAACTATGAAGAATACCTTCAATGTTGAGTTCAAATAACCTCTGATAATAAGAATTTCTCGTTAAGTATGAATCTTTTGAATGAAACTTTTCATTGCAACTCACTGTTGTGAATGTCAACCTCCAGATCGAAAGGCTTGATGAGGAGAGTGCTGGCATCCAAAGACGCAAAGGCATACATGATGTGGGAGCAGAGACTAGCATCTACATTCTCAGGGACGTATTTGCCCTCACCAGGTCTGTTGTGTGCCCAATTGGAGAAGAAACAAACCACTCTTTGCGATGACTGCCTTACTGTAATGACACAAGTTGCTATAGAGACAAACAAACAACATATCACACATTCTAAATAATTAGAGAAGTATGAATTCATTGTCGGTGAACTTGATCCATTCTTCAGAAACGATATAAACAAATGACGTCACACAGAGTACTGTTAAATATAAGAATTATTAGGTGAATATTATAAGTGAATAGAGATTCAGGATTTCCATAAAATGCACATTCAACTGAATATTAGGACATTTCTTAATTAAAAACAAATGGAAAATAGTCTGTGTGACGTTACTCAGAATATTTTCAGATGTTCTGATATTGTACTTGAAATACTTTACTATTTATTTACTATGATATTACTGATATGATTACTCACACTGTCCTCGTTTGAATGAAGGTGTTATTTCAGTTGCAACTTTCGTCATTTTGTGACTACAGAAACTCTGAGTTTGGGAACTGCAAAGTCCTGAAATGAAATGAGAGACGTCACTATTTACATTGAAATGCGAAGAAGAGTCCTAAATCCTTAGCGCCGAATGGGCTAATATGTCCCACTAGTAACATTCACATTCTATTGAGATATATTGTCCCAACAGTCTGTGATGTACACGACTGGTGGGAAATACTGTCACATCACAAGTTTGATATAAACACTATATCAATAGAATAAAATAAGATACAAATACATAAATATTAATAAAAAAAACTTTATTATTACTCATAATGAAATCAGAAAAAAGTTGGCGCAAAAGGGTTAAAGAAAAGTTAGAGACGTGCAAATATCTAATTTAGAGAGATTTATCTAGTAGATTGACAATAGAAGATTTATGTAAAGGAGAGAGTTATCTTTTAGATAGGCAATAGATTATTTATGTAAAGGAGAGAGTTATCTTTTAGATAGGCAATAGAAGATTTATGTAAAGGAGAGAGTTATCTTTTAGATAGGCAATAGAAGATTTATGTAAAGGAGAGAGTTATCTTTTAGATAGGCAATAGAAGATTTATGTAAAGGAGAGAGTTATCTTTTAGATAGGCAATAGAGGATTTATGTAAAGGAGAGAGTTATCTTGTAGATAGGCAATAGAAGATTTATGTAAAGGAGAGAGTTATCTAGTAGATTGACAATAGAAGATTTATGTAAAGGAGAGAGTTATCTTGTAGATAGGCAATAGAAGATTTATGTAAAGGAGAGAGTTATCTTTTAGATAGGCAATAGAAGATTTATGTAAAGGAGAGAGTTATCTTTTAGATAGGCAATAGAAGATTTATGTAAATGAGAGAGTTATCTTTTAGGTAGGCAATAGAAGATTTATGTAAAGGAGAGATTTATCTAGTAGATTGACAATAGAAGATTTATGTAAAGGAGAGAGTTATCTTGTAGATAGGCAATAGAAGATTTATGTAAAGGAGAGAGTTATCTTTTAGATAGGCAATAGAAGATTTATGTAAAGGAGAGAGTTATCTTTTAGATAGGCAATAGAAGATTTATGTAAAGGAGAGAGTTATCTTTTAGATAGGCAATAGAAGATTTATGTAAAGGAGAGAGTTATCTTTTAGATAGGCAATAGAAGATTTATGTAAAGGAGAGAGTTATCTTTTAGATAGGCAATAGAAGATTTATGTAAAGGAGAGAGTTATCTTTTAGATAGGCAATAGAAGATTTATGTAAAGGAGAGAGTTATCTTTTAGATAGGCAATAGAAGATTGATGTAAAGGAGAGAGTTATCTTTTAGATAGGCAATAGAAGATTTATGTAAAGGAGAGAGTTATCTTTTAGATAGGCAATAGAAGATTTATGTAAAGGAGAGATTTATCTTTTAGATAGGCAATAGAAGATTTATGTAAATGAGAGAGTTATCTTTTAGATAGGCAATAGAGGATTTATGTAAAGGAGAGAGTTATCTTTTAGATAGGCAATAGAAGATTGATGTAAAGGAGAGAGTTATCTTTTAGATAGGCAATAGAAGATTTATGTAAAGGAGAGAGTTATCTTTTAGATAGGCAATAGAAGATTTATGTAAAGGAGAGAGTTATCTTTTAGATAGGCAATAGAAGATTTATGTAAATGAGAGAGTTATCTTTTAGATAGGCAATAGAAGATTTATGTAAAGGAGAGAGTTATCTTTTAGATAGGCAATAGAAGATTTACGTAAAGGAGAGAGCTATCTTTTAGATAGGCAATAGAAGATTTATGTAAAAGAGAGAGTTATCTTTTAGATAGGCAATAGAAGATTTATGTAAAGGAGCGAGCTATCTTTTAGATAGGCAATAGAAGATTTATGTAAAAGAGAGAGTTATCTTTTAGATAGGCAATAGAAGATTTATGTAAAGGAGAGAGTTATCTTTTAGATAGGCAATAGAAGATTTATGTAAAGGAGAGATTTATATTGTAGATAGGCAATAGAAGATTTAGGGGATATATTTAAAGGAGTTCACTGTTTCACATGCAATTCAGAGGACAGGCAACAAAGAAGATGTGAAATATTCTTTGTTGTTTTTTGAATAGATAGACTAACGTACCTACCCTAATAAGTAGACATTGATATTTATTTGCTTGCACAAATTGATTTCTGGAAGAAGATGATCTACTAAATAGATTAAAGCTACACATTATTATACGGTAAATATTTTACCATGAGTTATCTCCACCTTTGAGTCAAACAAATGTAGCCCTTTGACTTAACGTACTCTCATCCTAACTACTTACACCTAACTCTTGACAGATTATTGAACTCAATTTTCTCATTTGTTTGCCTCTAGTTCTCTTCAATTATTCCCTGCAATTTACTATAATCTCAATCTTCCTCCAATGACACATTTCCCCATCGTATACTCCTCGTACGCAACCTCTTTACTTCCTCTACATCTACCCCCCTCCTATTTTCTTTACCTCTACTCCCCTTACTTCCTCTACCAATCCCACCCCTATTTTCTCTACCTCTACCTCCTTACTACCTCAACCATTTCCCCTCTTAATTCTTCTACCATTCTCTCAAGTACTTCCTCTGCCCCAAATCCCACCAACCTACCTTTGGTAACATCGAAGTTGGTTTTGTGCGGACAGGAGAAGATAGATTTTCTCCCACCATTGCACCAGATGTACATGGAGCAGTCGGATGGGTAACTGTACAGTCCGTCTGAACCACACGAATTACTTACTGGGGGAATCGAGAGAGACGCCAATGAAACAGAGAGCCTAGTACTTAGCTTTAGTAGGTTAGTCTAACACCATTAAATACAGAATATGAGCTGCTACCCCGGATGTCGTGGGTTGGTCCCCATACTGGCCACCATTAATAAAATAGTATCGGTGAGGACTCCATTATTAACTTCCTGTTAATATATTATTGTTATAAACCACTAAACTGTTTACAAACCTATTAGCTACTTAAGCACTATAAGATCTTTTATTTGTCTGAGCCCTATAGGTTATCTAATGAACACTTTATATCAGTTAGTTTCTTCAATTTACTTCAATAAGTAATAATCACTAATTTGGGATATTAATACGACTGTAATATCAATTAACACTTGTATGAATTAATTTAACATTTGTTATTTATCTTTCTGTAAAGACTAAAGAGGTACGAGTCTAAAGGAAATATCAGTATGTCCTTATTATAACGCGATGAACTTTAATTCACTTGATATTCACGTTAGCCTAATTAGCCGTTACATATTTCACATTAAAGGTCCCCTCCAGGCTAATTTTTTCTATTGCTTTAATCAACGAGGCTAATGTTTGTTATTTTTCTGCAAACCCCATAAGAATTGATAGCACATTTTTAATTTTATATATTTTAATAAAGATTTAATAATCAAAAGTCCATAATATCTATATTACTTCCGACTTTCTAATTTTCAGTCTGAAGAAAAAGAATGTAGACTATTTGTTTTGATGTAAACTAGGTATTAGGTGTAATATATCCATTTAGTATTCGTGTAAAGGAATGAAATTGTGCTTACAAACCTAACACCATTAGAAAAAGAATAACCTAATATAATAGTCAAAGTTCAAACAGTATCGAAAGAGGTTTATCATAGAGAATTTATTATCGGAAGATATTTTAGTATAAAGAAAAGTTTAGTATAAAGAGAGTTTTAGTATCGCGAGAGGTTTAGTATCGAGAGAGGTTTAGTATCGAGAGAGGTTTAGTATCGAAAGAGGTTTAGTATCGAGAGAGGTTTAGTATCGAGAGAGGTTTAGTATCGAGAGAGGTTTAGTATCGAGAGAGGTTTAGTATCGAGAGAGGTTTAGTATCGAGAGAGGTTTAGAATCGAGAGAGGTTTAGAATCGAGAGAGGTTTAGAATCGAGAGAGGTTTAGTATCGAGAGAGGTTTAGTATCGAGAGAGGTTTAGTATCGAGAGAGGTTTAGTATCGAGTGGTTAGCATCGGAATGGTTTATCATTATAGAGTTCTTAGTACCAATAGTTGTTGAAAGAGTGGCTAGCATTGAAAGTGGATGATAATCGATAGGTTTTTAGTACCAATAGTAGTTGATAGAGTGGCTAGTATTGAAAGTGGATGATAATCGATAGTTTTTTGTAGCTGTCAATAGTGGTTCATTATAGATAGAGATTTAGTATGAATAATGGTAAGGTATAAGGCATCAAGATTATCGTCAAAACTCACCTAGTGGGGTATAACTACTGCCGCATGTTACATAGCGGGGATAGTTACAAATTTCTCTCAAATCATCGAAGACGAGCCCGTAGGGACACACGAACTTGTAAGCGTTGTTAAATTCGTCACAAATGAAATAAACTTGACAGTGGCTCTCCGTACGATGAAAACCAGGACCTCAAAATGGAGAAAAAACATCAATGTCATTAAACAAAACTTCATCAAACAAGAAAAAAATACCTTTACAAGTGAAGTTTAAAGTAACAAATACCTTTACAAGTGAAGTTTAAGGTAACAAATACCTCTACAAGTGAAGTTTAAAGTAACAAACACTTCTACAAGTGAAGTTTAAAGTAACAAACACTTCTACAAGTGAAGGTTAAAGTAACAAACACTTCTACAAGTGAAGTTTAAAGTAACAAACACTTCTACAAGTGAAGGTTAAAGTAACAAACACCTCTACAAGTGAAGTTTAAAGTAAAAAATACCTCTACAAGTGAAGTTTAAAGTAACAAATACCTCTACAAGTGAAGTTTAAGGTAACAAATACCTCTACAAGTGAAGTTTAAAGTAACAAATACCTCTACAAGTGAAGTTTAAGGTAACAAATACCTCTACAAGTGAAGTTTAAAGTAACAAATACCTCTACAAGTGAAGTTTAAGGTAACAAATACCTCTACGAGTGAAGTTTAAAGTAACAAATACCTCTACAAGTGAAGTTTAAGGTAACAAATACCTCTACAAGTGAAGTTTAAAGTAACAAATACCTCTACAAGTGAAGTTTAAAGTAACAAATACCTCTACAAGTGAAGTTTAAGGTAACAAATACCTCTACAAGTGAAGTTTAAAGTAACAAATACCTCTACAAGTGAAGTTTAAGGTAACAAATACCTCTACAAGTGAAGTTTAAAGTAAAAAAATACCTCTACAAGTGAAGTTTAAAGTAAGAAATACCTCTACAAGTGAAGTTTAAAGTTAGAAATACCTCTACAAGTGAAGTTTATAGTAAAAAATACCTCTACAAATGAAGTTTAAAGTAACAAATACCTCTACATGTGAAGTTTAAAGTTAGAAATTCCTCTACAAGTGAAGTTTATAGTAAAAAATACTTCTACAAATGAAGTTTAAAGATAGAAATACCTTTACAAGTGAAGTCAGGAGCAGCTAGAACGTATCTCTGTCTGGTGTAGGGGGTAGAGTCGTCATCCCGCAGGTACAGTGAGGGGGACATACGCCTTTTACCCCGGTGGTGTCCAATTGCTTAGGGGGTGACAATGTGTTGTGAGTTACGGTTAGAAAGTTTCTTTTTGGAGTTAGGTGTGTGGTGAATGTTATACCAAATATAAATCCAATATATTAACAACCATAACACCCAATACTGCCTGAATATCCTGATTAAAAACAAAACAGACAGCGAAGAGTTTTAAAATATAGAAAAAATGTACAACAAACTCAAAGAAACTTGAGATAACAACATGCACAACTTTTATTCATAATGGCTATTATTTGTCTACTCTTTATTGGAATTAGACTTCAGTGCTAAATGCGATCAAAAAACAAATAACTACAAGCTTCATTGATGGAAAAAACAGAGTATAATTTACTGTACAACATTTACTAGAGTCATGTGTTACAAACTCGAATTAACCAATTGACATTGGATATAACTAGAGTTTCGTATTACTGAAATACACCAATTTTGATCATGCAAACTGTTGGGAGTTTTCGATACTAAGAAATAAGGACGAAATATTATTAACCACAAAATAAGAAAGAGACACCAGAGTTAGAAAAGTTTCAAAACACATCCACTGTCCGAAATGTTATTTGGATAGAGGCAGACAGTAAAGAGCTTTTATTTGAATTATTACAAGATGAATTCTCAGAAGACTCCTCTACTGATGTGGGTTTTGACTCAGGCTCTGAAGTGGGCTTCTCTTCAGGCTTCTCATCAGGTTGTGACTCAGGCTTCTCTTCAGGTTGTGACTCAGGCTTCGGTTGCTCTGTTGTTACAATTTGTTCTCCTCCTTCTTGATAAGCCAAACCTTGCCTGGCAAATTTACGAAATTTAAATACTTTTCACATCTTTGTAAAGTGTAGTTTTGGCAAACATTATTTGTGACAGACGTTACAATATATATAAATCTTTATGGAAATGATGAAGTACTTAGAATTGAAATTCATAAACGGTTAAATATGTGAATCAAAGTTTTAGAATGTAATTTTAAATTCACCTGACAGCTGTCAATAGAGGCCATCTCGATCCACAGATTCCCAGTTGATCATCAAGATCAATTGCCCAAACCATCGCTCCGCCATACCCTTTCGACCGTAAGTGATTCATCTGCAAACAAAGTGAGAAAAGAAATAAAGTCACTTTGGTGTTGCAACTTCAGTGTTTTTTCTTGTGTAAGGATGTGAACATTCTTGATTAGAAATAGTTCATCTTTAGAGGGTTTAAAGAACACAATACAAAAGACTACTGCTTCAACGTTAAAATTGAAGAGAGAGAGAGTGATAGTTTACCTTGAGTTTAATGTAGTCCGGGTCATCATAACCAATCCACTGGTCCCCTTTAACCATGAAAGGTCCACCTGCCTGATCTCTGTCCATCAGCCAGCCCCCTTGCTTCTCATTGGCACATATCTCGTAATAGGCTAAGAAGCCTGGCTCACGAGTATAAGAACCTTCCACACCGGCATAACGAACCTAATGGGTGATAGGGAACCTATTAGTTACCTAATGGGTGATAGGGAACCTATTAGTTACCTAATGGGTGATAGGGAAACCTATTAGTTACCTAATGGGTGATAGGGAACCTATTAGTTACCTAATGGGTGATAGGGAACCTATTAGTTACCTAATAAGTGATAGGGAACCTATTAGTTACTTAATGGGTGATAGGGAGACCTATTAGCCACCTAATGGGTGATAGGGAGACCTATTAGCCACCTAATGGGTGATAGGGAAACCTATTAGTTACCTAGTGGGTGATAGGGAACCTATTAGTTACCTAATGGGTGATAGGGAGACCTATTAGTTACCTAATGGGTGATAGGGAAACCTATTAGTTACCTAATGGGAGATAGGGAGACCTATTAGCCACCTAATGGGTGATAGGGAGACCTATTAGCCACCTAATGGGTGATAGGGAAACCTATTAGTTACCTAATGGGTGATAGGGAACCTATTAGTTACCTAATGGGTGATAGGGAAACCTATTAGTTACCTAATGGGTGATAGGGAAACCTATTAGTTACCTAATGGGTGATAGGGAACCTATTAGTTACCTAATGGGTGATAGGGAGACCTATTAGTTACCTAATGGGTGATAGGGAAACCTATTAGTTACCTAATGGGTGATAGGGAACCTATTAGTTACCTATTGGGTGATAGGGAACCTATAAGTTACCTAATGGGTGATAGGGAAACCTATTAGTTACCTAATGGGTGATAGGGAAACCTATTAGTTACCTAATGGGTGATAGGGAACCTATTAGTTACCTAATGGGTGATAGGGAGACCTATTAGCCACCTAATGGGTGATAGGGAGACCTATTAGCAACTTAATGGGTGATAGGGAACCTATTAGTTACCTAATGGGTGATAGGGAGACCTATTAGCCACCTAATGGGTGATAGGGAGACCTATTAGCAACTTAATGGGTGATAGGGAACCTATTAGTTACCTAATGGGTGATAGGGAGACCTATTAGCCACCTAATGGGTGATAGGGAGACCTATTAGCAACTTAATGGGTGATAGGGAACCTCTTAGTTAACTAATGGGTGATAGGGAAACCTATTAGTTACCTAATGGGTGATAGGGAACCTATTAGTTACCTAATGGGTGATAGGGAGACCTATTAGCCACCTAATGGGTGATAGGGAGACCTATTAGCAACTTAATGGGTGATAGGGAACCTATTAGTTACCTAATGGGTGATAGGGAGACCTATTAGCAACTTAATGGGTGATAGGGAGACCTATTAGCAACTTAATGGGTGATAGGGAGACCTATTAGCAACTTAATGGGTGATAGGGAACCTATTAGTTACCTAATGGGTGATAGGGAAACCTATTAGTTACCTAATGGGTGATAGGGAGACCTATTAGCAACTTAATGGGTGATAGGGAAACCTATTAGTTACCTAATGGGTGATAGGGAGACCTATTAGCAACTTAATGGGTGATAGGGAAACCTATTAGTTACCTAATGGGTGATAGGGAGACCTATTAGGCACCTAATGGGTGATAGGGAGACCTATTAGCCACCTAATGGGTGATAGGGAGACCTATTAGCAACTTAATGGGTGATAGGGAACCTATTAGTTACCTAATGGGTGATAGGGAGACCTATTAGCCACCTAATGGGTGATAGGGAGACCTATTAGCAACTTAATGGGTGATAGGGAACCTATTAGTTACCTAATGGGTGATAGGGAGACCTATTAGCAACTTAATGGGTGATAGGGAACCTCTTAGTTAACTAATGGGTGATAGGGAAACCTATTAGTTACCTAATGGGTGATAGGGAACCTATTAGTTACCTAATGGGTGATAGGGAACCTATTAGTTACCTAATGGGTGATAGGGAAACCTATTAGTTACCTAATGGGTGATAGGGAACCTATTAGTTACCTAATGGGTGATAGGGAGACCTATTAGCCACCTAATGGGTGATAGGGAACCTATTAGTTACCTAATGGGTGATAGGGAGACCTATTAGCAACTTAATGGGTGATAGGGAACCTATTAGTTACCTAATGGGTGATAGGGAGACCTATTAGCAACTTAATGGGTGATAGGGAGACCTATTAGCAACTTAATGGGTGATAGGGAGACCTATTAGCTACTATACCAACTGAAATAAATAAAATTATACCGTGGAAAAGTCTGGTGGAAAGACTTGAAAAACCCTACGTGTGTACGGCCCTCACTCTCACTCACCCTCGCTCCAGTTGCAAATTCAGAAGGGTTCTCGAGTGTGAAAGTTCTACCATAGAAAGGAATTCCCATAATCAATTTGCTGGGGTCAGCTCCTTTCTCAACCCAGTAGTTCATAGAGTCCTCTACATTCAAATTCCTGGAAGAGAAATACTAGTAAGTTAGTTACTAAGATTTAATGTGTTTAAGATAGTAATGTAAAAATTCTAACTATGTGGTTAGAGCTTACACATTCTAATGATAGTAAATGAACCTTTTTCTTTGTGAAATGTACAGAGTAAATTAGTACTTTAATGACTAAGAATTCTAGTGATTAAGATTAGTTGCGTAATTATGTACTCATTTTAGATGAAGTCATTGAAGAAATGGGCTAATCTTACAACTAAATTCACCCTTTCTAATACTAACACATATTCCTCATAGGAATAATCTAAGGGGGAAATTATTTCTCGGAATATCCGTTAAAGAGAAAGATGTTGTTTTAACTTGATAATAGCTTGAAGTATGTTTTACCTGTAAGCCCAAGTATCAACATCTCTATCCCTGAGGGGGGCATTGTGGTCAGCCTTGCCATCCCAGGGACCCCTAAGGTCATAGGAGATGACACTGATGAAGTCGAGGTAGTCAGCAAGAGTTGGCACATCGTATCCTTCATTGACTCGGAAGCGAGCAGGACTAACTGAAGCTGATAGGAGGAGTCCTTTGGGTCTGAACTCTGCACTCAGTTCCTGAACCAGGAGAGCAAAGTTCTTTTTATCCGTAACTCTACCACCTCTATCACTGGCACCTGAAACAGAAGCTAATTGAAGAAAAGAACACAAGCTGACGTTCTAACTACAGTAGAACACTTCACCTAGTTCATTATAGAGAGATGCATAGAAAACTTACAGTTATTTGTGACAGACTAAAGTAAATTTGTTTACTATAGAGGTAAATTCACTATACAGGGTTCTACTATTCAGGATGGTTCACTATACAGTGTTCATTATAGAGGAGTTCTAGTCTTCACTCACCAGGGTATTCCCAGTTGATATCCAGACCGTCGAAATGGTTCTCCTGAACAAACTTGACAGCACTGCTCACGAATTTCTTCCTGAGGTCAGAGTAGGTTACCATGTCAGAGTACTTTTTGCCTCCTTCGTTCCAACCACCCAAAGCGATTAAAACTTTCAGCTCAGGATTACGAGCTTTCAGTGACACGATCGATTTGAAACCACCTGCAACAAAAATAAAGCAATGTGAGGACATTGAAAAACAAAAAGAAAAAACTGACCCGCCACAAAAACAATGTAAAGCAATGTGAGGACATTGAGAAACAACTTACCCGCCACAAAAACAATGTAAAGCAATGTGAGGACATTGAGAAACAACTTACCCGCCACAAAAACAATGTAAAGCAATGTGAGGACATTGAGAAACAACTTACCCGCCACAAAAACAATGTAAAGCAATGTGAGGACATTGAGAAACAACTTACCCGCCACAAAAACAATGTAAAGCAATGTGAGGACATTGAGAAACAACTTACCCGCCACAAAAACAATGTAAAGTAATGTGAGGACATTGAGAAAAAACTTACCCGCCACAAAAACAATGTAAAGTAATGTGAGGACATTGAGAAACAACTTACCCGCCACAAAAACAATGTAAAGCAATGTGAGGACATTGAGAAACAACTTACCCGCCACAAAAACAATGTAAAGTAATGTGAGGACATTGAGAAACAACTTACCCGCCACAAAAACAATGTAAAGCAATGTGAGGACATTGAGAAACAACTTACCCGCCACAAAAACAATGTAAAGCAATGTGAGGACATTGAGAAACAACTTACCCGCCACAAAAACAATGTAAAGTAATGTGAGGACATTGAGAAACAACTTACCCGCCACAAAAACAATGTAAAGTAATGTGAAGACATTGAGAAACAACTTACCCGCCACAAAAACAATGTAAAGCAATGTGAGGACATTGAGAAACAACTTACCCGCCACAAAAACAATGTAAAGCAATGTGAGGACATTGAGAAAAAACTTACCCGCCACAAAAACAATGTAAAGCAATGTGAGGACATTGAGAAAAAACTTACCCGCCACAAAAACAATGTAAAGCAATGTGAGGACATTGAGAAACAACTTACCCGCCACAAAAACAATGTAAAGCAATGTGAGGACATTGAGAAACAACTTACCCGCCACAAAAACAATGTAAAGCAATGTGAGGACATTGAGAAACAACTTACCCGCCACAAAAACAATGTAAAGCAATGTGAGGACATTGAGAAACAACTTACCCGCCACAAAAACAATGTAAAGCAATGTGAGGACATTGAGAAAAAACTTACCCGCCACAAAAACAATGTAAAGCAATGTGAGGACATTGAGAAACAACTTACCCGTCACAAAAACAATGTAAAGCAATGTGAGGACATTGAGAAAAAACTTACCCGCCACAAAAACAATGTAAAGCAATGTGAGGACATTGAGAAACAACTTACCCGTCACAAAAACAATGTAAAGCAATGTGAGGACATTGAGAAACAACTTACCCGCCACAAAAACAATGTAAAGCAATGTGAGGACATTGAGAAACAACTTACCCGCCACAAAAACAATGTAAAGTAATGTGAGGACATTGAGAAAAAACTTACCCGCCACAAAAACAATGTAAAGTAATGTGAAGACATTGAGAAACAACTTACCCGCCACAAAAACAATGTAAAGCAATGTGAGGACATTGAGAAACAACTTACCCGCCACAAAAACAATGTAAAGTAATGTGAAGACATTGAGAAAAAACTTACCCGCCACAAAAACAATGTAAAGCAATGTGAGGACATTGAGAAACAACTTACCCGCCACAAAAACAATGTAAAGCAATGTGAGGACATTGAGAAACAACTTACCCGCCACAAAAACAATGTAAAGCAATGTGAGGACATTGAGAAACAACTTACCCGCCACAAAAACAATGTAAAGCAATGTGAGGACATTGAGAAACAACTTACCCGCCACAAAAACAATGTAAAGTAATGTGAGGACATTGAGAAAAAACTTACCCGCCACAAAAACAATGTAAAGTAATGTGAGGACATTGAGAAACAACTTACCCGCCACAAAAACAATGTAAAGCAATGTGAGGACATTGAGAAACAACTTACCCGCCACAAAAACAATGTAAAGTAATGTGAGGACATTGAGAAACAACTTACCCGCCACAAAAACAATGTAAAGCAATGTGAGGACATTGAGAAACAACTTACCCGCCACAAAAACAATGTAAAGTAATGTGAAGACATTGAGAAACAACTTACCCGCCACAAAAACAATGTAAAGTAATGTGAGGACATTGAGAAACAACTTACCCGCCACAAAAACAATGTAAAGCAATGTGAGGACATTGAGAAACAACTTACCCGCCACAAAAACAATGTAAAGCAATGTGAGGACATTGAGAAACAACTTACCCGCCACAAAAACAATGTAAAGTAATGTGAGGACATTGAGAAAAAACTTACCCGCCACAAAAACAATGTAAAGTAATGTGAGGACATTGAGAAACAACTTACCCGCCACAAAAACAATGTAAAGCAATGTGAGGACATTGAGAAACAACTTACCCGCCACAAAAACAATGTAAAGTAATGTGAGGACATTGAGAAACAACTTACCCGCCACAAAAACAATGTAAAGCAATGTGAGGACATTGAGAAACAACTTACCCGCCACAAAAACAATGTAAAGTAATGTGAAGACATTGAGAAACAACTTACCCGCCACAAAAACAATGTAAAGCAATGTGAGGACATTGAGAAACAACTTACCCGCCACAAAAACAATGTAAAGTAATGTGAGGACATTGAGAAACAACTTACCCGCCACAAAAACAATGTAAAGCAATGTGAGGACATTGAGAAACAACTTACCCGTCACAAAAACAATGTAAAGCAATGTGAGGACATTGAGAAACAACTTACCCGCCACAAAAACAATGTAAAGCAATGTGAGGACATTGAGAAACAACTTACCCGCCACAAAAACAATGTAAAGTAATGTGAGGACATTGAGAAAAAACTTACCCGCCACAAAAACAATGTAAAGTAATGTGAAGACATTGAGAAACAACTTACCCGCCACAAAAACAATGTAAAGCAATGTGAGGACATTGAGAAACAACTTACCCGCCACAAAAACAATGTAAAGTAATGTGAAGACATTGAGAAAAAACTTACCCGCCACAAAAACAATGTAAAGCAATGTGAGGACATTGAGAAACAACTTACCCGCCACAAAAACAATGTAAAGCAATGTGAGGACATTGAGAAACAACTTACCCGCCACAAAAACAATGTAAAGCAATGTGAGGACATTGAGAAACAACTTACCCGCCACAAAAACAATGTAAAGCAATGTGAGGACATTGAGAAACAACTTACCCGCCACAAAAACAATGTAAAGTAATGTGAGGACATTGAGAAAAAACTTACCCGCCACAAAAACAATGTAAAGTAATGTGAGGACATTGAGAAACAACTTACCCGCCACAAAAACAATGTAAAGCAATGTGAGGACATTGAGAAACAACTTACCCGCCACAAAAACAATGTAAAGTAATGTGAGGACATTGAGAAACAACTTACCCGCCACAAAAACAATGTAAAGCAATGTGAGGACATTGAGAAACAACTTACCCGCCACAAAAACAATGTAAAGTAATGTGAAGACATTGAGAAACAACTTACCCGCCACAAAAACAATGTAAAGTAATGTGAGGACATTGAGAAACAACTTACCCGCCACAAAAACAATGTAAAGCAATGTGAGGACATTGAGAAACAACTTACCCGCCACAAAAACAATGTAAAGTAATGTGAGGACATTGAGAAACAACTTACCCGCCACAAAAACAATGTAAAGTAATGTGAAGACATTGAGAAACAACTTACCCGCCACAAAAACAATGTAAAGTAATGTGAAGACATTGAGAAAAAACTTACCCGCCACAAAAACAATGTAAAGCAATGTGAGGACATTGAGAAACAACTTACCCGCCACAAAAACAATGTAAAGCAATGTGAGGACATTGAGAAACAACTTACCCGCCACAAAAACAATGTAAAGCAATGTGAGGACATTGAGAAACAACTTACCCGCCACAAAAACAATGTAAAGCAATGTGAGGACATTGAGAAACAACTTACCCGCCACAAAAACAATGTAAAGTAATGTGAGGACATTGAGAAAAAACTTACCCGCCACAAAAACAATGTAAAGTAATGTGAGGACATTGAGAAACAACTTACCCGCCACAAAAACAATGTAAAGCAATGTGAGGACATTGAGAAACAACTTACCCGCCACAAAAACAATGTAAAGTAATGTGAGGACATTGAGAAACAACTTACCCGCCACAAAAACAATGTAAAGCAATGTGAGGACATTGAGAAACAACTTACCCGCCACAAAAACAATGTAAAGTAATGTGAAGACATTGAGAAACAACTTACCCGCCACAAAAACAATGTAAAGTAATGTGAGGACATTGAGAAACAACTTACCCGCCACAAAAACAATGTAAAGCAATGTGAGGACATTGAGAAACAACTTACCCGCCACAAAAACAATGTAAAGCAATGTGAGGACATTGAGAAACAACTTACCCGCCACAAAAACAATGTAAAGTAATGTGAGGACATTGAGAAAAAACTTACCCGCCACAAAAACAATGTAAAGTAATGTGAGGACATTGAGAAACAACTTACCCGCCACAAAAACAATGTAAAGCAATGTGAGGACATTGAGAAACAACTTACCCGCCACAAAAACAATGTAAAGTAATGTGAGGACATTGAGAAACAACTTACCCGCCACAAAAACAATGTAAAGCAATGTGAGGACATTGAGAAACAACTTACCCGCCACAAAAACAATGTAAAGTAATGTGAAGACATTGAGAAACAACTTACCCGCCACAAAAACAATGTAAAGCAATGTGAGGACATTGAGAAACAACTTACCCGCCACAAAAACAATGTAAAGTAATGTGAGGACATTGAGAAACAACTTACCCGCCACAAAAACAATGTAAAGCAATGTGAGGACATTGAGAAACAACTTACCCGCCACAAAAACAATGTAAAGTAATGTGAGGACATTGAGAAACAACTTACCCGCCACAAAAACAATGTAAAGTAATGTGAAGACATTGAGAAACAACTTACCCGCCACAAAAACAATGTAAAGCAATGTGAGGACATTGAGAAACAACTTACCCGCCACAAAAACAATGTAAAGCAATGTGAGGACATTGAGAAAAAACTTACCCGCCACAAAAACAATGTAAAGCAATGTGAGGACATTGAGAAAAAACTTACCCGCCACAAAAACAATGTAAAGCAATGTGAGGACATTGAGAAACAACTTACCCGTCACAAAAACAATGTAAAGCAATGTGAGGACATTGAGAAACAACTTACCCGCCACAAAAACAATGTAAAGCAATGTGAGGACATTGAGAAACAACTTACCCGCCACAAAAACAATGTAAAGTAATGTGAGGACATTGAGAAAAAACTTACCCGCCACAAAAACAATGTAAAGTAATGTGAAGACATTGAGAAACAACTTACCCGCCACAAAAACAATGTAAAGCAATGTGAGGACATTGAGAAACAACTTACCCGCCACAAAAACAATGTAAAGTAATGTGAAGACATTGAGAAAAAACTTACCCGCCACAAAAACAATGTAAAGCAATGTGAGGACATTGAGAAACAACTTACCCGCCACAAAAACAATGTAAAGCAATGTGAGGACATTGAGAAACAACTTACCCGCCACAAAAACAATGTAAAGCAATGTGAGGACATTGAGAAACAACTTACCCGCCACAAAAACAATGTAAAGCAATGTGAGGACATTGAGAAACAACTTACCCGCCACAAAAACAATGTAAAGTAATGTGAGGACATTGAGAAAAAACTTACCCGCCACAAAAACAATGTAAAGTAATGTGAGGACATTGAGAAACAACTTACCCGCCACAAAAACAATGTAAAGCAATGTGAGGACATTGAGAAACAACTTACCCGCCACAAAAACAATGTAAAGTAATGTGAGGACATTGAGAAACAACTTACCCGCCACAAAAACAATGTAAAGCAATGTGAGGACATTGAGAAACAACTTACCCGCCACAAAAACAATGTAAAGTAATGTGAAGACATTGAGAAACAACTTACCCGCCACAAAAACAATGTAAAGTAATGTGAGGACATTGAGAAACAACTTACCCGCCACAAAAACAATGTAAAGCAATGTGAGGACATTGAGAAACAACTTACCCGCCACAAAAACAATGTAAAGTAATGTGAGGACATTGAGAAACAACTTACCCGCCACAAAAACAATGTAAAGTAATGTGAAGACATTGAGAAACAACTTACCCGCCACAAAAACAATGTAAAGCAATGTGAGGACATTGAGAAACAACTTACCCGCCACAAAAACAATGTAAAGCAATGTGAGGACATTGAGAAAAAACTTACCCGCCACAAAAACAATGTAAAGCAATGTGAGGACATTGAGAAAAAACTTACCCGCCACAAAAACAATGTAAAGCAATGTGAGGACATTGAGAAACAACTTACCCGCCACAAAAACAATGTAAAGCAATGTGAGGACATTGAGAAACAACTTACCCGCCACAAAAACAATGTAAAGCAATGTGAGGACATTGAGAAACAACTTACCCGCCACAAAAACAATGTAAAGTAATGTGAGAACATTGAGAAAAAACTTACCCGCCACAAAAACAATGTAAAGCAATGTGAGGACATTGAGAAACAACTTACCCGCCACAAAAACAATGTAAAGTAATGTGAGGACATTGAGAAACAACTTACCCGCCACAAAAACAATGTAAAGCAATGTGAGGACATTGAGAAACAACTTACCCGCCACAAAAACAATGTAAAGTAATGTGAGGACATTGAGAAACAACTTACCCGCCACAAAAACAATGTAAAGTAATGTGAAGACATTGAGAAACAACTTACCCGCCACAAAAACAATGTAAAGCAATGTGAGGACATTGAGAAACAACTTACCCGCCACAAAAACAATGTAAAGCAATGTGAGGACATTGAGAAAAAACTTACCCGCCACAAAAACAATGTAAAGCAATGTGAGGACATTGAGAAAAAACTTACCCGCCACAAAAACAATGTAAAGCAATGTGAGGACATTGAGAAACAACTTACCCGTCACAAAAACAATGTAAAGCAATGTGAGGACATTGAGAAACAACTTACCCGCCACAAAAACAATGTAAAGCAATGTGAGGACATTGAGAAACAACTTACCCGCCACAAAAACAATGTAAAGTAATGTGAGGACATTGAGAAAAAACTTACCCGCCACAAAAACAATGTAAAGTAATGTGAAGACATTGAGAAACAACTTACCCGGCACAAAAACAATGTAAAGCAATGTGAGGACATTGAGAAACAACTTACCCGCCACAAAAACAATGTAAAGTAATGTGAAGACATTGAGAAAAAACTTACCCGCCACAAAAACAATGTAAAGCAATGTGAGGACATTGAGAAACAACTTACCCGCCACAAAAACAATGTAAAGCAATGTGAGGACATTGAGAAACAACTTACCCGCCACAAAAACAATGTAAAGCAATGTGAGGACATTGAGAAACAACTTACCCGCCACAAAAACAATGTAAAGCAATGTGAGGACATTGAGAAACAACTTACCCGCCACAAAAACAATGTAAAGTAATGTGAGGACATTGAGAAAAAACTTACCCGCCACAAAAACAATGTAAAGTAATGTGAGGACATTGAGAAACAACTTACCCGCCACAAAAACAATGTAAAGCAATGTGAGGACATTGAGAAACAACTTACCCGCCACAAAAACAATGTAAAGTAATGTGAGGACATTGAGAAACAACTTACCCGCCACAAAAACAATGTAAAGCAATGTGAGGACATTGAGAAACAACTTACCCGCCACAAAAACAATGTAAAGTAATGTGAAGACATTGAGAAACAACTTACCCGCCACAAAAACAATGTAAAGTAATGTGAGGACATTGAGAAACAACTTACCCGCCACAAAAACAATGTAAAGCAATGTGAGGACATTGAGAAACAACTTACCCGCCACAAAAACAATGTAAAGTAATGTGAGGACATTGAGAAACAACTTACCCGCCACAAAAACAATGTAAAGTAATGTGAAGACATTGAGAAACAACTTACCCGCCACAAAAACAATGTAAAGCAATGTGAGGACATTGAGAAACAACTTACCCGCCACAAAAACAATGTAAAGCAATGTGAGGACATTGAGAAAAAACTTACCCGCCACAAAAACAATGTAAAGCAATGTGAGGACATTGAGAAAAAACTTACCCGCCACAAAAACAATGTAAAGCAATGTGAGGACATTGAGAAACAACTTACCCGCCACAAAAACAATGTAAAGCAATGTGAGGACATTGAGAAACAACTTACCCGCCACAAAAACAATGTAAAGCAATGTGAGGACATTGAGAAACAACTTACCCGCCACAAAAACAATGTAAAGTAATGTGAGAAAATTGAGAAAAAACTTACCCGCCACAAAAACAATGTAAAGTAATGTGAAGACATTGAGAAACAACTTACCCGCCACAAAAACAATGTAAAGCAATGTGAGGACATTGAGAAACAACTTACCCGCCACAAAAACAATGTAAAGTAATGTGAAGACATTGAGAAAAAACTTACCCGCCACAAAAACAATGTAAAGCAATGTGAGGACATTGAGAAACAACTTACCCGCCACAAAAACAATGTAAAGTAATGTGAGGACATTGAGAAACAACTTACCCGCCACAAAAACAATGTAAAGCAATGTGAGGACATTGAGAAGCAACTTACCCGCCACAAAAACAATGTAAAGCAATGTGAGGACATTGAGAAAAAACTTACCCGCCACAAAAACAATGTAAAGTAATGTGAGGACATTGAGAAACAACTTACCCGCCACAAAAACAATGTAAAGCAATGTGAGGACATTGAGAAACAACTTACCCGTCACAAAAACAATGTAAAGCAATGTGAGGACATTGAGAAACAACTTACCCGCCACAAAAACAATGTAAAGCAATGTGAGGACATTGAGAAACAACTTACCCGCCACAAAAACAATGTAAAGTAATGTGAGGACATTGAGAAAAAACTTACCCGCCACAAAAACAATGTAAAGTAATGTGAAGACATTGAGAAACAACTTACCCGCCACAAAAACAATGTAAAGCAATGTGAGGACATTGAGAAACAACTTACCCGCCACAAAAACAATGTAAAGTAATGTGAAGACATTGAGAAAAAACTTACCCGCCACAAAAACAATGTAAAGCAATGTGAGGACATTGAGAAACAACTTACCCGCCACAAAAACAATGTAAAGCAATGTGAGGACATTGAGAAACAACTTACCCGCCACAAAAACAATGTAAAGCAATGTGAGGACATTGAGAAACAACTTACCCGCCACAAAAACAATGTAAAGCAATGTGAGGACATTGAGAAACAACTTACCCGCCACAAAAACAATGTAAAGTAATGTGAGGACATTGAGAAAAAACTTACCCGCCACAAAAACAATGTAAAGTAATGTGAGGACATTGAGAAACAACTTACCCGCCACAAAAACAATGTAAAGCAATGTGAGGACATTGAGAAACAACTTACCCGCCACAAAAACAATGTAAAGTAATGTGAGGACATTGAGAAACAACTTACCCGCCACAAAAACAATGTAAAGCAATGTGAGGACATTGAGAAACAACTTACCCGCCACAAAAACAATGTAAAGTAATGTGAAGACATTGAGAAACAACTTACCCGCCACAAAAACAATGTAAAGTAATGTGAGGACATTGAGAAACAACTTACCCGCCACAAAAACAATGTAAAGCAATGTGAGGACATTGAGAAACAACTTACCCGCCACAAAAACAATGTAAAGCAATGTGAGGACATTGAGAAACAACTTACCCGCCACAAAAACAATGTAAAGTAATGTGAGGACATTGAGAAAAAACTTACCCGCCACAAAAACAATGTAAAGTAATGTGAGGACATTGAGAAACAACTTACCCGCCACAAAAACAATGTAAAGCAATGTGAGGACATTGAGAAACAACTTACCCGCCACAAAAACAATGTAAAGTAATGTGAGGACATTGAGAAACAACTTACCCGCCACAAAAACAATGTAAAGCAATGTGAGGACATTGAGAAACAACTTACCCGCCACAAAAACAATGTAAAGTAATGTGAAGACATTGAGAAACAACTTACCCGCCACAAAAACAATGTAAAGCAATGTGAGGACATTGAGAAACAACTTACCCGCCACAAAAACAATGTAAAGTAATGTGAGGACATTGAGAAACAACTTACCCGCCACAAAAACAATGTAAAGCAATGTGAGGACATTGAGAAACAACTTACCCGCCACAAAAACAATGTAAAGTAATGTGAGGACATTGAGAAACAACTTACCCGCCACAAAAACAATGTAAAGTAATGTGAAGACATTGAGAAACAACTTACCCGCCACAAAAACAATGTAAAGCAATGTGAGGACATTGAGAAACAACTTACCCGCCACAAAAACAATGTAAAGCAATGTGAGGACATTGAGAAAAAACTTACCCGCCACAAAAACAATGTAAAGCAATGTGAGGACATTGAGAAAAAACTTACCCGCCACAAAAACAATGTAAAGCAATGTGAGGACATTGAGAAACAACTTACCCGTCACAAAAACAATGTAAAGCAATGTGAGGACATTGAGAAACAACTTACCCGCCACAAAAACAATGTAAAGCAATGTGAGGACATTGAGAAACAACTTACCCGCCACAAAAACAATGTAAAGTAATGTGAGGACATTGAGAAAAAACTTACCCGCCACAAAAACAATGTAAAGTAATGTGAAGACATTGAGAAACAACTTACCCGCCACAAAAACAATGTAAAGCAATGTGAGGACATTGAGAAACAACTTACCCGCCACAAAAACAATGTAAAGTAATGTGAAGACATTGAGAAAAAACTTACCCGCCACAAAAACAATGTAAAGCAATGTGAGGACATTGAGAAACAACTTACCCGCCACAAAAACAATGTAAAGCAATGTGAGGACATTGAGAAACAACTTACCCGCCACAAAAACAATGTAAAGCAATGTGAGGACATTGAGAAACAACTTACCCGCCACAAAAACAATGTAAAGCAATGTGAGGACATTGAGAAACAACTTACCCGCCACAAAAACAATGTAAAGTAATGTGAGGACATTGAGAAAAAACTTACCCGCCACAAAAACAATGTAAAGTAATGTGAGGACATTGAGAAACAACTTACCCGCCACAAAAACAATGTAAAGCAATGTGAGGACATTGAGAAACAACTTACCCGCCACAAAAACAATGTAAAGTAATGTGAGGACATTGAGAAACAACTTACCCGCCACAAAAACAATGTAAAGCAATGTGAGGACATTGAGAAACAACTTACCCGCCACAAAAACAATGTAAAGTAATGTGAAGACATTGAGAAACAACTTACCCGCCACAAAAACAATGTAAAGTAATGTGAGGACATTGAGAAACAACTTACCCGCCACAAAAACAATGTAAAGCAATGTGAGGACATTGAGAAACAACTTACCCGCCACAAAAACAATGTAAAGTAATGTGAGGACATTGAGAAACAACTTACCCGCCACAAAAACAATGTAAAGTAATGTGAAGACATTGAGAAACAACTTACCCGCCACAAAAACAATGTAAAGCAATGTGAGGACATTGAGAAACAACTTACCCGCCACAAAAACAATGTAAAGCAATGTGAGGACATTGAGAAAAAACTTACCCGCCACAAAAACAATGTAAAGCAATGTGAGGACATTGAGAAAAAACTTACCCGCCACAAAAACAATGTAAAGCAATGTGAGGACATTGAGAAACAACTTACCCGCCACAAAAACAATGTAAAGCAATGTGAGGACATTGAGAAACAACTTACCCGCCACAAAAACAATGTAAAGCAATGTGAGGACATTGAGAAACAACTTACCCGCCACAAAAACAATGTAAAGTAATGTGAGGACATTGAGAAAAAACTTACCCGCCACAAAAACAATGTAAAGTAATGTGAAGACATTGAGAAACAACTTACCCGCCACAAAAACAATGTAAAGCAATGTGAGGACATTGAGAAACAACTTACCCGCCACAAAAACAATGTAAAGTAATGTGAAGACATTGAGAAAAAACTTACCCGCCACAAAACAATGTAAAGCAATGTGAGGACATTGAGAAACAACTTACCCGCCACAAAAACAATGTAAAGTAATGTGAGGACATTGAGAAACAACTTACCCGCCACAAAAACAATGTAAAGCAATGTGAGGACATTGAGAAGCAACTTACCCGCCACAAAAACAATGTAAAGCAATGTGAGGACATTGAGAAAAAACTTACCCGCCACAAAAACAATGTAAAGTAATGTGAGGACATTGAGAAACAACTTACCCGCCACAAAAACAATGTAAAGCAATGTGAGGACATTGAGAAACAACTTACCCGCCACAAAAACAATGTAAAGTAATGTGAAGACATTGAGAAACAACTTACCCGCCACAACATCGTAGTCTGGCATCAAACTGGTGATAGTGTAGTTGTCGGGGTCCAGACCAGCAAAAGAGTACATTAAATGGGTGCAAGCGTGTGGGTCTATGCGATCAATAGAGAAGTCTTGAGGTGATGGTCTGTAGTTAGACCAAGACTCGTAGTAACAGAGGAGTTTGTAACCTTTAGAGAAAAAGACATTGACGCCATTATATTTTATGAATGAGAGTGAAATAAAAATATGAATAGTTCGAATATCAAGAGGCATCATGGTACTCACGAGGATCCATTGATTGTTGGCGGGGCCTGTAGAAGGAGTTGTAGGGCGTGACGTCGGCAGCAGAGTAGTCCACTGACCTCTGGTTAGTGTGCAAGAGTCCCTCAGATAGATGACCAAAAGGACGCGCATTGGGCTGACGAGAAAACAAGAGACTGTTAAAGGACGTGCATTGACGAGAAAACAAGAGAATGTTAAGGACGCGCATTGGGCTGACGAGAAAACAAGAGAGTGTTAAAGGACGTGCATTGACGAGAAAACAAGAGAATGTTAAAGTACGTGCATTGACGAGAAAACAAGAGAATGTTAAAGGACGCGCATTGGGCTGACAAAAAACAAGAGACTGTTAAAGGACGTGCATTGACGAGAAAACAAGAGAATGTTAAAGGACGCGCATTGACGAGAAAACAAGAGAGTGTTAAAGGACGCGCATTGACGAGAAAACAAGAGAATGTTAAAGTACGTGCATTGACGAGAAAACAAGAGAATGTTAAAGGACGCGCATTGGGCTGACAAAAAAACAAGAGACTGTTAAAGGACGTGCATTGACGAGAAAACAAGAGAATGTTAAAGGACGCGCATTGACGAGAAAACAAGAGAGTGTTAAAGGACGCGCATTGACGAGAAAACAAGAGAATGTTAAAGGACGCGCATTGGGCTGACAAAAAAACAAGAGACTGTTAAAGGACGTGCATTGACGAGAAAACAAGAGAGTGTTAAAGGACGCGCATTGACGAGAAAACAAGAGACTGTTAAAGGACGTGCATTGACGAGAAAACAAGAGACTGTTAAAGGACGCGCATTGACGAGAAAACAAGAGACTGTTAAAGGACGTGCATTGACGAGAAAACAAGAGACTGTTAAAGGACGTGCATTGACGAGAAAACAAGAGAATGTTAAAGGACGTGCATTGACGAGAAAACAAGAGAGTGTTAAAGGACGCGCATTGACGAGAAAACAAGAGTGTTAAAGGACGCGCATTGACGAGAAAACAAGAGACTGTTAAAGGACGTGCATTGACGAGAAAACAAAAGAATGTTAAAGGACGTGCATTGACGGGAAAACAAGAGAATGTTAAAGGACGCGCATTGACGAGAAAACAAGAGAGTGTTAAAGGACGTGCATTGACGAGAAAACAAAAGAATGTTAAAGGACGTGCATTGACGAGAAAACAAGAGAATGTTAAAGGACGCGCATTGACGAGAAAACAAGAGACTGTTAAAGGACGTGCATTGACGAGAAAACAAAAGAATGTTAAAGGACGTGCATTGACGAGAAAACAAGAGAATGTTAAAGGACGCGCATTGACGAGAAAACAAGAGAGTGTTAAAGGACGTGCATTGACGAGAAAACAAGAGAGTGTTAAAGGACGTGCATTGACGAGAAAACAAAAGAATGTTAAAGGACGTGCATTGACGAGAAAACAAGAGAATGTTAAAGGACGCGCATTGACGAGAAAACAAGAGAGTGTTAAAGGACGTGCATTGACGAGAAAACAAGAGAGTGTTAAAGGACGCGCATTGACGAGAAAACAAGAGAGTGTTAAAGGACGCGCATTGACGAGAAAACAAGAGACTGTTAAAGGACGTGCATTGACGAGAAAACAAAAGAATGTTAAAGGACGTGCATTGACGAGAAAACAAGAGAATGTTAAAGGACGCGCATTGACGAGAAAACAAGAGAGTGTTAAAGGACGTGCATTGACGAGAAAACAAAAGAATGTTAAAGGACGTGCATTGACGAGAAAACAAGAGAATGTTAAAGGACGCGCATTGACGAGAAAACAAGAGACTGTTAAAGGACGCGCATTGACGAGAAAACAAGAGAATGTTAAAGGACGTGCATTGACGAGAAAACAAGAGAATGTTAAAGGACGCGCATTGACGAGAAAACAAAAGAATGTTAAAGACGTGCATTGACGAGAAAACAAAAGAATGTTAAAGGACGTGCATTGACGAGAAAACAAGAGAATGTTAAAGGACGCGCATTGACGAGAAAACAAGAGAGTGTTAAAGGACGCGCATTGACGAGAAAACAAGAGACTGTTAAAGGACGTGCATTGACGAGAAAACAAAAGAATGTTAAAGGACGTGCATTGACGAGAAAACAAGAGAGTGTTAAAGGACGCGCATTGGGCTGACGAGAAAACAAGAGAGTGTTAAAGACGTGCATTGACGAGAAAACAAGAGAGTGTTAAAGGACGTGCATTGACGAGAAAACAAGAGAATGTTAAAGACGTGCATTGACGAGAAAACAAGAGAATGTTAAAGACGTGCATTGACGAGAAAACAAAAGAATGTTAAAGGACGTGCATTGACGAGAAAACAAGAGAATATTATGAATCCATCACATGAGCATCTGAGAGAAAAGTCTCCAATGTCTCACCTTAACAAGCAAGTCTCCAATGTCTCACCTTAACAAGCATGGGGTAAGCTTCGCTCGGGTCCTGCTGTGGGGTGTAAATTGGAGGCGATTCGACTGCTGCTCGGAAACCAGCCTGGCCGAAAGATCCGTAGCCCGAAGGGTTTACTGGATCCTGCAATGAAAATTAAAAAGAAAATTATAAGTTACAAGAATAGCGAATTCTAAACTAATTAAAAATAACGACTTATCAACTGTATAGTAACTAATATTAGGTTTGTAACCTCCTCGATATCATCTGCAGCGAGTCTCATGAGATTAGCGGGATACGCTTCAACATTGCTTCTGTCCATCAGACCTGGGTTGGGATTCCACTCCTCCTCTTCAGCAAAGGATTCTAGAACATTGGGGAGAGTAATGGAGAGTAGCAAGTGAAAACAAATCAAATATAAAGAGTAGTTCGAGATTCTTATAACAAAGGCAATAAAATGACAATACCTTCACTACGAATTCCACTGTAAGCCTCAGCAGAAATTGGTCTGGACTCTACAGCAGATCTGCTCATGAGTCCAGAGTCTTCTTCCTGGTTGTCCCTGAATGAGGTGTAGGTCTGGACCTGTTCTCTTTGAGGGTGGAACTCAACATGTCCTCTGTTGAAACTGCTCACCCTCCCTGCCAATTCAGATCGACTGCCAGCTACAAATTGGGGGTTGAAGGGGTCACCACCAGTGTATTGCGAGGGTGATGAGAGGACGTTAGGATGGTACACCTGAGGTAACGAAACAATAATAGACATACCAGGTAATGGACTAGAACAGGTAACTAGACAACAATAGACATACCAGGTAAAGACATAGAACAGTTAAAGACCTAGAACAGGTAAAGAACTAGAACAGTTAAAGACCTAGAACAGGTAAAGAACTAGAACAGTTAACACCTAGAAAAGTTCAAAGATCTACTACTACGGGATAGAACAGAACACTCACCATGGGTTGCTCGCCAGGCGCCTGAATGAATTGCGGTGCAGCGGGGTAGAAATTATTGGGTTGGTACTGAGCTGGTTGAGAATTACCCTGGTAAGGGAAAGCAACCGGCGATTGGTGGGGGTAATTACGATGTGCTCGGTAATACTCTTCGAAAGGATTAACTCTGAAAGATTCATAGATAATTAAACCATTAACGTAATAGAACATTTCATTGCTAGATTAGGAAGGTAGGTAGCGTAATATCACCTGTAAAGCATTTGTGTTCGGGCAGGTACTGATTGTCCGTAGTCGGGCCCGTAAACTTGTACTGGTTTGGGGACCACCACCCTGTGTCTGTTACTGTCAATGACAGCTTTACTGACAGAGAGTACTGACACTACTGACAGTAGTACTGCTGTCACTGACACAAAGATCTTCATCGTGAGAAAATCTCGTCACCTGAGAAGTAAATATAATAAATAGAACCTTTCACACATTAATTAATTTGCAATTATTTAACTGCTGATGAACTTATACACTGTGTCTCTACTTTTCAATTAGAGTTTAATAATATTGGTGACTTGAATGCTACATTTCTAACAGATAAAGACAACTAACTTTATAATAAGAACGAGCAGATATAAATTATCTAACCCTTTAACTGCGGAGTTTTTTGCTCGTAATTGGATTTTTTTTTAGTCTTTTTCTCTCAATTTATTGTGTTCGAACTGACTGGTACCCATTTGCCCACTTGTTACCAATGGCATTTATATATGCCCCACTTGTTACCAACGGTACTTATACCTATTACCATATTTTTCGTTTGGTTTAATATAATAGTTTTTCTACAGGGTGGGTATAAGAAGAGGGTAATGAAATCGCTCTTGCGCGAACTTATTTCAAACCTTGCTGAACATAAGAGTAGGTTTTTTTCCGAAAATTAGAGTATGTTTAATCAGTGGATAATTTCGGAACTACGAAATATTTATGGAGAAACTAAATAGAGTTTGATGGATCCAGGGTGATGTGACCCCAGTATACAGAACACTTGTCAAAGAACGACTGTGGGAAATTTTTGAACATCGAATAATTTCAAGGGTCATGCCATTGAATGGCCTGCAAGTAACCGAGATTCAAATTCTTGCAGGATTATTTCACTCATTTGTAAAATGACGCATAATCCTCTGGAATAACCAAAAGATGAATGAAAGCAGTCAGAAAACAGGCGTAAAAATGTGTTGTGAAAAATGGGGATAATGCTTATTTTGGTAAACAATATTTTACCTAAGATTTTCATATTATGCAATTGCTTTTTTTATTATAACTAAGTAAATAGTAGGTAAACAAACGAATTTTGATATAGTTTAACAATCACATATCACGCGCAAGAGCATTTTCATCACCGTCTACTTATGACAACACTCTAGAAAACTATTAGTAGTATAAAAACAAACAAAAATGTGGTTATAGTTGGTAAGAATCTAGATTAACCAAAGAAATCCACAGGCCCTTGTTAAAGTTATGGCGATTGAAATTTGGTATCCGCTTTTCTGACTCATACTGTATATGTGTTTACTTAATTAAAATCAAACTCTTGAATAACAAAATAACCATTCATTAATCATAATTACTATATAGTTTGTATATGTCTTCATGCAGTAGAATATAAATGGCACACATAAGTGTCGGTAACCAAATTTATTAATTTTTTCCATATTCCTCGTATGGAATTCATGTCATTAGAAATATTATATAATAATTGCATATTTCTACTCTGTTTCATTATGAAAATAACTGCAAAGCGTTTCAATGGGAAAATTGGACGTATTTAGTTAATGTGAAGTGATCAAAATGCTGGGACATGTGTGGACCAATCGCGACGAAAGAGTTAAAATAAATGGAATGAAGTAGGGGCATAAAATGTACGAGGGTAGTTTTACATGTAATAATTATTATAAACCGATATAGGTTAGTTTACACTTAAAGGTTAAAGAGTAATTTTAGGCAGGTACTAATAGGGTTAAAGAGTAACTACCTACCTATGTTATAAAGGAAAGAAGCAAACATAAATAAGATTATTCTCTTTCGTATGCTAATGAATAAATCCACAAACCAGTTACTGCCGATGTATTCGGGTCAGTCAACTCTGCTATAAACCTAACTACTAGTTTACTCCGAGTAACCAGTTGTCACCTGGTGGCTAGTGTTACATACTACATTACACTTCAAACCATACACTTTGATTTTCATAGAACAAAATGGCGAAAACGTGAAATATACAAATATCATTTATTTTATAACTATCAACCTACAATATTCTAGTTGCCAATAGTTAAATTGCAATAAGCAATGTAAAGATATCATTTAATTGCAATAAGCAATGTAAAGCGATCATTTAATTGCAATAAGCAATGTAAAGATATCATTTAATTGCAATAAGCAATGTAAAGATATCATTTAATTGCAATAAGCAATGTAAAGATATCATTTAATTGCAATAAGCAATGTAAAGCGATCATTTAATTGCAATAAGCAATGTAAAGATATCATTTAATTGCAAACTAAATAGATTGCAAAGTTGAATCTCTATCAGTGATATACAAACAAATAAATAGAGTTGAATAAAGGTTCATTTTAACAAAGGGCTAAAGATAAAACAGACGGACTCTTCAATGTGACAAGAGATAGCGTAAGGAGCGTGACAAAGCGTGATAATGAGTGCGGCAAAGCGTGGAACTATTTCGCCTGAGGACAATTTGATATACTCCTAGTGACCAAAAAGATACAATTGCCTCAGTAATTAGCTACAGTTGTAGTTGTTACATCAGTGAACCAATAAGATGTCATTTGAGAACAATTGCCTCAGTAATTAGCTACAGTTGTAGTTGTTACATCAGTGAACCAATAAGATGTCATTTGAGAACAATTGCCTCAGTAATTAGCTACAGTTGTAGTTGTTACATCAGTGAACCAATAAGATGTCATTTGACAACAATTGCCTCAGTAATTAGCTGCAGTTGTAGTTGTTACATCAGTGAACCAATAAGATGTCATTTGACAACAATTACCTCAGTAATTAGCTGCAGTTGTAGTTGTTACATCAGAGAGGTACTATCATCAGAGAGGTACTATCATCAGAGAGGTACTATCATCAGATAGGTACTATCATCAGAGAGGTACTATCATCAGATAGGTACTATCATCAGATAGGTACTATCATCAGATAGGTACTATCATCAGATAGGTACTATCATCAGATAGGTACTATCATCAGATAGGTACTATCATCAGATAGGTACTATCATCAGAGAGGTACTATCATCAGAGAGGTACTATCATCAGAGAGGTACTATCATCAGAGAGGTACTATCATCAGAGAGGTACTATCATCAGATAGGTACTATCATCAGAGAGGTACTATCATCAGAGAGGTACTATCATCAGAGAGGTACTATCATCAGAGAGGTACTATCATCAGAGAGGTACTATCATCAGAGAGGTACTTTCATCAGAGGTACTATCATCAGAGAGGTACTATTATCAGAGAGGTACTATCATCAGAGAGGTACTTTCATCAGAGAGGTACTATCATCAGAGAGGTACTATCATCAGAGAGGTACTATCATCAGAGAGGTACTATCATCAGAGAGGTACTATCATCAGAGAGGTACTATCATCACACGAAGGTTCACATCCATTTCTTATCTGCAATCAGTGCATCGGTGTATGGAGATAGGAATGTCTCGACTTCAAGGTCCTCTAGCGAGAAAATAAAGAAACTAAGGTCATTGCACCGTGCATACCTAGTGTGAAGGTACTAGTGGAGACAGTGTACCTAGTGTGAAGGTACTAGTGGAGACAGTGTACCTAGTGTGAAGGTACTAGTGGAGACAGTGTACCTAGTGTGAAGGTACTAGTGGAGACACAATAGTGTGAAGGTACTAGTGGAGACAGTGTACCTAGTGTGAAGGTACTAGTGGAGACACAATAGTGTGAAGGTACTAGTGGAGACAGTGTACCTAGTGTGAAGGTACTAGTGGAGACAGTGTACATAGTGTGAAGGTACTAGTAGAGACAGTGTACCTAGTGTGAAGGTACTAGTGGAGACACAATAGTGTGAAGGTACTAGTGGAGACAGTGTACCTAGTGTGAAGGTACTAGTGGAGACAGTGTACATAGTGTGAAGGTACTAGTAGAGACAGTGTACCTAGTGTGAAGGTACTAGTGGAGACAGTGTACCTAGTGTGCAGGTACTAGTGGAGACAGTGTACATAGTGTGAAGGTACTAGTGGAGACAGTGTACCTAGTGTGAAGGTACTAGTGGAGACAGTGTACCTAGTGTGAAGGTACTAGTGGAGACAGTGTACCTAGTGTGAAGGTACTAGTGGAGACAGTGTACCTAGTGTGAAGGTACTAGTGGAGACACAATAGTGTGAAGGTACTAGTGGAGACAGTGTACCTAGTGTGAAGGTACTAGTGGAGACATGGGGTAATGTGGCTATCTGAGTGGTTTTCACATGGGGTAATGTGGCTATCTGAGTGGTTTTCACATGGGGTAATGTGGCTATCTGAGTGGTTTTCACATGGGGTAATGTGGTTATCTCGGTGTGGTTTTCACATTTGGTTATCCCTATAACCGCAAGTTCCTGAAGGCATTACACAGATGGTTATCATTACATGTGAGTGACGGTGATAATGATGGGTAATGAGTGCAACGGCGTGACAACTACAACGGACAGAAAGACGCACCTCAATAGCGGATACAACAAACTAAATTAGGTGATGGCCACTCGTAGAGCGCAGATCTTAGCCACCGCGTATAAATGACACGCCGCAGTATGTTGCACTGTTACACTCGAGTGGCAGATATTATGTTCACTTTTAACTTGGCATATCGTGAGCATACTGATACATACAATCTAGAATACTTGAAGGTCCTCTCCTCCTTAAATTTTGAAAAATCTGGAATTGCTCTAAATTTTTAGAGATAAGGTTATACAACAGTGAACAGAAAACAAATCGATCAAGTATTCTGTTCATAATTAATTATATACGAAATTTCCACTTTCAGTCTTTCTAAGATTCAAAAGAAGAACAAGGCTGCATTCCAACTTACCACGTATTATCGTAAATTCATTGGTAAGTAGGTATTGAACTTTTAATGAAAAGAAAATCACTCTTATAGGTACCTAATGTTTTTTTAGGAAAGAATCTTAAATTAAATTTGAAATGGTTTGCAGTTTTATAATCAGTAACATTAGTTTTTATTTGAGTAATAAAAAATAGAGTGGAGGGGACCTTTAAGCTTAATAGTTTAAGTTGATATCAATTATTAATTTACTTGCATAGAACAAATGATGAGAACATAGAAGTAAATCTTTTAACTCCTTTAATACAATAAACTCCCATTTCATTTAATTCCAACCCACCGTATCGCTCTGTCTGAGAGTATTTGTTGTACGTAGTTATTAATTACAATCTACCATTTGAGAGAAATGGTTTCTTGATGCCTTTTGAAAAAAACGGAAAATATTTTAGTCATTGTGATTGTTTCTTCTGGAATTTCCTTTTTATTAATTGATTTAAACTTTTTTTCGTTCAATTTAATTATTTTTTATCTCTTTTTAAATAGATGAATACATAAGATGCCCGAAAAGCCTTTAGTGGGGCCCCACACGAATTAATTGTTTCATTGACCATCTAATGATACTAGGGTCAGTTTGTTGGAGCAAGAAAAGATAACGGACCAGAAATTAAAATAGTAAAGATAACAGACCAATTTTTTTTCAAAGAATATTTTCTTTAGTATTTTATGAATACATTTTATAAATGATGATATTAATGATTATACATTAATTTTGCATATTTTATTAATTGAAAGAATTGATAAAAAACGTGATCCATTTTGGAGTGGTGAAAAAGTGTAAAAATATCTGCTTAAATCCTTTGGTGGGGCCATAGAAGATAGAGAGGGGTAAGTTATGGTGGGGCCATAGAAGATAGAGAGGGGTAAGTTATGGTGGGGCCATAGAAGATTACACGCCACTACACCCTATTTAGTGCAAAGGTAATTTTCTTCCTGGGTAATAACCGTTACTTACAATGTTGATGTTCATGACGGGCAGAAAGTTATCGCTTAGAGTGATGAACTGTGATATCCATGAGAAAAAGTGTTCGTAAATGTACCACAAATAGTAACAGTGTGTGTGTTCCGCGCAATTTACCAATTCGCACAATCTCGAGAATGCGCTGCGCGTTTTAAACCACTAATGCCGAGTGTTCGTTAATGCCTTTATTTATAGAAATAAATGTGTACTTGGGGGTGTGCCGCCTCCTCTCCCCCGAACCCCCCTGCCAGCCCATCAAACCATGATAATGTGTGCAGTACAACAAACTAGCGGATAATGCAGCACAAAGAGTACCAGTGGATGCACCACAAAGTGCAGTGTTATCAGTGCGTACAAGAGTCCCTTTAGTGCATTGGGACTGGTTTAGTGGTCAAGCAGTACTACTGCCCATGGCAGCTATACCTACTGCCGTACCTACTGCTTCCTATCGCCTCAAACTGGTTCGAGTCGCACCCAAAGTCACACACAGACAGTTCAATGCTCTCCAAACTAATTAACAAACTCAAAAACTCATAAAATTAATAAAAATTCTCAATTTACAACCACTAAAACTATCGAAAACATTCGAATATTTCCAAAATGGGAATTTGAACAAGAGAAAACAACCATCAAAATATTAGGCATTGATGAAATATTAAATTGTAGAAATTAAAGAAGTGCCGAAAAAACGGCATCAGATGATCAATAAGATAACATTAACAAAGTTGCTGAACTGTGGGGAGTTTTAACCGGTTGAATATTTACGCACCGGTTTTGAGGGCTCATCTTTTAAATCTTTGACTTATAGACACGGCCTAACTTGTCTGCAGTTGAACTCTTTGAAGCCACAAAATGGTGTTCTTTTTAACCAAATGAAGTCAAAGGTACCACTCATAGCAAGCAAATTCAAAATATACTCTAAATATTTCCCAAAGACTTCAGTGTGTATATTGTAAAAAGTGATTTAGAAGTACATTTTATTACATTCATCTTAATCGTTTGATTTTAAGGAAAAGAGAAATGCTAATAGAGTTTCCCATTGCCAAATAGACACATTAATTTTCATTATCGAGATGTCTATTAAAGCAGTCCCTTGCAGTAAAACTTTCAGAAAATTGAGTAATTGATACGGTAAGTATCAACCATATTATCATGCCTAATAGTAGCGAGTTGTAGACCAATCTTCTTCTATATAGTATAGATGGAACGGCAAACCCTCGTAGTAGACCAGAGTTACGTATGTAACTGTAAAGAATGCACGGCAAGCCCTCGTAGTAGACCAGAGTTACGTATGTAACTGTAAAGAATGCACGGCAAACCCTCGTAGTAGACCAGAGTTACGTATGTAACTGTAAAGAATGCACGGCAAGCCCTCGTAGTAGACCAGAGTTACGTATGTAACTGTAAAGAATGCACAGCAAACCCTCGTAGTAGACCAGAGTTACGTATGTAACTGTAAAGAATGCACGGCAAACCCTCGTAGTAGACCAGAGTTACGTATGTAACTGTAAAGAATGCACAGCAAACCCTCGTAGTAGACCAGAGTTACGTATGTAACTGTAAAGAATGCACAGCAAACCCTCGTAGTAGACCAGAGTTACGTATGTAACTGTAAAGAATGCACGGCAAACCCTCGTAGTAGACCAGAGTTACGTATGTAACTGTAAAGAATGCACGGCAAGCCCTCGTAGTAGACCAGAGTTACGTATGTAACTGTAAAGAATGCACGGCAAACCCTCGTAGTAGACCAGAGTTACGTATGTAACTGTAAAGAATGCACAGCAAACCCTCGTAGTAGACCAGAGTTACGTATGTAACTGTAAAGAATGCACAGCAAACCCTCGTAGTAGACCAGAGTTACGTATGTAACTGTAAAGAATGCACAGCAAACCCTCGTAGTAGACCAGAGTTACGTATGTAACTGTAATGAATGCACAGCAAACCCTCGTAGTAGACCAGAGTTACGTATGTAACTGTAAAGAATGCACAGCAAACCCTCGTAGTAGACCAGAGTTACGTATGTAACTGTAAAGAATGCACAGCAAACCCTCGTAGTAGACCAGAGTTACGTGTGTAACTGTAAAGAATGCACAGCAAACCCTCGTAGTAGACCAGAGTTACGTGTGTAACTGTAAAGAATGCACGGCAAGCCCTCGTAGTAGACCAGAGTTACGTATGTAACTGTAAAGAATGCACAGCAAACCCTCGTAGTAGACCAGAGTTACGTATGTAACTGTAAAGAATGCACAGCAAACCCTCGTAGTAGACCAGAGTTACGTATGTAACTGTAAAGAATGCACAGCAAACCCTCGTAGTAGACCAGAGTTACGTATGTAACTGTAAAGAATGCACGGCAAACCCTCGTAGTAGACCAGAGTTACGTATGTAACTGTAAAGAATGCACAGCAAACCCTCGTAGTAGACCAGAGTTACGTATGTAACTGTAAAGAATGCACGGCAAACCCTCGTAGTAGACCAGAGTTACGTATGTAACTGTAAAGAATGCACAGCAAACCCTCGTAGTAGACCAGAGTTACGTATGTAACTGTAAAGAATGCACAGCAAACCCTCGTAGTAGACCAGAGTTACGTATGTAACTGTAAAGAATGCACGGCAAACCCTCGTAGTAGACCAGAGTTACGTATGTAACTGTAAAGAATGCACAGCAAACCCTCGTAGTAGACCAGAGTTACGTATGTAACTGTAAAGAATGCACAGCAAACCCTCGTAGTAGACCAGAGTTACGTATGTAACTGTAAAGAATGCACGGCAAACCCTCGTAGTAGACCAGAGTTACGTATGTAACTGTAAAGAATGCACAGCAAACCCTCGTAGTAGACCAGAGTTACGTATGTAACTGTAAAGAATGCACAGCAAACCCTCGTAGTAGACCAGAGTTACGTATGTAACTGTAAAGAATGCACGGCAAGCCCTCGTAGTAGACCAGAGTTACGTGTGTAACTGTAAAGAATGCACGGCAAGCCCTCGTAGTAGACCAGAGTTACGTGTGTAACTGTAAAGAATGCACAGCAAACCCTCGTAGTAGACCAGAGTTACGTATGTAACTGTAAAGAATGCACGGCAAACCCTCGTAGAAGACCAGAGTTACGTATGTAACTGTAAAGAATGCACAGCAAGCCCTCGTAGTAGACCAGAGTTACGTGTGTAACTGTAAAGAATGCACGGCAAACCCTCGTAGTAGACCAGAGTTACGTATGTAACTGTAAAGAATGCACGGCAAACCCTCGTAGTAGACCAGAGTTACGTATGTAACTGTAAAGAATGCACAGCAAACCCTCGTAGTAGACCAGAGTTACGTATGTAACTGTAAAGAATGCACAGCAAACCCTAGTAGCAGACCAGAGTTACGTATGTAACTGTAAAGAATGCACAGCAAACCCTCGTAGTAGACCAGAGTTACGTATGTAACTGTAAAGAATGCACAGCAAACCCTCGTAGTAGACCAGAGTTACGTATGTAACTGTAAAGAATGCACAGCAAACCCTCGTAGTAGACCAGAGTTACGTATGTAACTGTAAAGAATGCACAGCAAACCCTCGTAGTAGACCAGAGTTACGTATGTAACTGTAAAGAATGCACAGCAAACCCTCGTAGTAGACCAGAGTTACGTATGTAACTGTAAAGAATGCACAGCAAACCCTCGTAGTAGACCAGAGTTACGTATGTAACTGTAAAGAATGCACAGCAAACCCTCGTAGTAGACCAGAGTTACGTATGTAACTGTAAAGAATGCACGGCAAACCCTCGTAGTAGACCAGAGTTACGTATGTAACTGTAAAGAATGCACAGCAAACCCTCGTAGTAGACCAGAGTTACGTATGTAACTGTAAAGAATGCACGGCAAGCCCTCGTAGTAGACCAGAGTTACGTATGTAACTGTAAAGAATGCACAGCAAACCCTCGTAGTAGACCAGAGTTACGTATGTAACTGTAAAGAATGCACGGCAAACCCTCGTAGTAGACCAGAGTTACGTGTGTAACTGTAAAGAATGCACGGCAAACCCTCGTAGTAGACCAGAGTTACGTATGTAACTGTAAAGAATGCACGGCAAGCCCTCGTAGTAGACCAGAGTTACGTATGTAACTGTAAAGAATGCACAGCAAACCCTCGTAGTAGACCAGAGTTACGTATGTAACTGTAAAGAATGCACGGCAAACCCTCGTAGTAGACCAGAGTTACGTGTGTAACTGTAAAGAATGCACGGCAAACCCTCGTAGTAGACCAGAGTTACGTGTGTAACTGTAAAGAATGCACGGCAAGCCCTCGTAGTAGACCAGAGTTACGTATGTAACTGTAAAGAATGCACGGCAAACCCTCGTAGTAGACCAGAGTTACGTGTGTAACTGTAAAGAATGCACGGCAAGCCCTCGTAGTAGACCAGAGTTACGTATGTAACTGTAAAGAATGCACGGCAAGCCCTCGTAGTAGACCAGAGTTACGTATGTAACTGTAAAGAATGCACAGCAAACCCTCGTAGTAGACCAGAGTTACGTATGTAACTGTAAAGAATGCACGGCAAACCCTCGTAGTAGACCAGAGTTACGTGTGTAACTGTAAAGAATGCACGGCAAACCCTCGTAGTAGACCAGAGTTACGTGTGTAACTGTAAAGAATGCACGGCAAGCCCTCGTAGTAGACCAGAGTTACGTATGTAACTGTAAAGAATGCACAGCAAACCCTCGTAGTAGACCAGAGTTACGTATGTAACTGTAAAGAATGCACAGCAAACCCTCGTAGTAGACCAGAGTTACGTATGTAACTGTAAAGAATGCACAGCAAACCCTCGTAGTACACCAGAGTTACGTGTGTAACTGTAAAGAATGCACAGCAAACCCTCGTAGTAGACCAGAGTTACGTATGTAACTGTAAAGAATGCACAGCAAACCCTCGTAGTAGACCAGAGTTACGTATGTAACTGTAAAGAATGCACAGCAAACCCTCGTAGTAGACCAGAGTTACGTATGTAACTGTAAAGAATGCACAGCAAACCCTTGTAGCAAAGTTACGTTCCTGACTGATTTGGTTTAGTATTCCACTCGCATCAGTAGTTTTTTTTTCACTGAAAGTGAAGCGGTGACTGATAATTCGGTAGTCTATTTTTTTTATCAAGGAATTAAGGTGACTGCAATGATAATTTCGAAGAGAAGAATAATTTAGAAAAAAGATAGCCATTAAACTTTGTTATTATTATAGTTAGTATAATATTTTTGGAATTAAACTATCAATTAAAAAATTAGCAAAAACATGCATCTCTGTACCTAGTTTTCTGTAAATCTTCATAGCGATTCTTTTTATCACAGACTGTAAAATTATTTGCCAAAATACTGCAAAATGAGACATAATAACACATTATTATTTATTTGCAAAGATTTAAGTTGAACATAGTATTCTAATTAATTCCCTTTGTAATATCTACACTAGAATAACTGTCTGGTGACAAAAATTGTGTTTTGTCTAGTGCGACACTTTTACCAGTACAATTTCAAAGAATATAGTTTGACCATTACAAGGTTTTTCTACTAGGAGGTTTTGTTGTGAATCACCTAATTTAACATCGACAATGATTTATGAGATTAATTTGACTGACTGAATGCTTTACGATATGACAGACATTTAGAAACTTTAGTGAGAATTTAGGCGTACCACTTCACTGTGTAACTAAGAACATTCCTCAAAATAATTCACAGCTGATAAAGAACTGAATAGAAACTGCAATTAGTTAGAAAAAAGTGCGCTTGATGCGCTTAGTTACAGTCTGAAGATATTGCTGTCTTCTTGTTCAATAATTCAAATGTTTTATAGAAAAGAGAAGTTACATCCAAGTGAAATGATGAAGCAGTTTAGTCAACTGCTGTCACTCCAAGAATCTGAATGTTACGATGGATGCACGACAGTCCTGATGTGAAAGAGTAAATGTTGAACGTGTTCTACAAACCACAAGTTATCAGAGATGTTCTCTTGTTCAGTGACATCTGCTAATTGCATTTTGATTGGGAAGAGAATCAAGAGTTTATAAGAAGAATGTAGTCAGAATAAAGAGAAACAGAACTCTCACTCATAGAAATAATAACTCCATTCACTGTAACATTAATCAGAAATAGATCCAATGGAATGATGGAAAACAGGCAATTAGATTTAACGTTTGACGAAACATTTTATTAGCAGAGAATAGTTATTCAAATTACTAAATAGGAAAAATGTGTTGACGTAATAAATGTTCCCGTACCTTGATTGTAGATCAAATTATAACGCTAGACGTTGGTGTAAAATAGTGGGATGAATTTTTCGAATGTGTTAAGTTACCTAAATTTGAAAATGGAGAAAAGTAGTGTTATAATCGGTAAAATTCTAGTTCGAGTCCCTCTTTTATTTTATGAAGTGAACTAGAAACCGATAAAAAATATCCTTTTGCTAGTTCAAGTCCCTAAATCTAGTGAGGACGTGATCTTGCAATTTACAATACAGGGTGACCCACAAAAAAGTCTATCCAACTTTGAATTAATATAATTGATATCATGTACCTATACCGTTAGAGGGAATTAAATAGAAACTTCAACACAGATAGAAGAAACACAAATATTAATAGAATAGCATTTAGATAATCGAACTAACTTATGTATAAGTTATATTAATTCAATTAAAGTAAACGGTGATCTTTTTTTGTTGCACACGTACACTCTTAAGCAATGAATGTGGTAAAATGAATATACGTAAACAAATCGATTTCCAAATTTTACTTGAACTCTATTTCTTATCTCCTTATAATAGTTAAATACGATATTGATAATAAATAGTCAAAGTTTGGTAGACTTTTTGTAGGTCACCCTGTATAGTGAAATTGAGCACTGAACAGAAATGGTCATCTGTTCAATTAGAAAAATAAAAAGTCACTATTAATGATGAGAGGAGTTAATGGAGAACATTTCATTGAGAAAACATACTTAAAGCCCTCTTCACAATTGCGTTTATTAACCCCGCGTTAAAAAACGCTCTTCTTAAAATGTGTTTACACTTGCGAGTTTTTAACGCTTAGGGAAAATTTAATGTGATATTCCCTTCATCGTTAAAAAAACCGCAAGTGTGAACACGTTTTAAGATGAACTTTTTTAACGCGGTGTTAAATAAGCTATTAAGAAACGCTCCCGAATGAGAGCATGCCTTTTGTGGACTAACAATAGAGTGTTTTGAAAGGTTCCCTTGTAAGTGATTTCTATGACCAAATGAGTAAATTACGGTACATGTGGGAGGAGTCGAGACTACATTATAGTCTCTACTACATTATAGTCTCTACTACATTATAGTCTCTACTACATTATAGTCTCTACTACATTATAGTTTCTAGTAATTCATTTCACAAGAAACACGTAGAATTACTTATTTGTAATAATTGATTAATTACTTCAATTAGATCGACTGTGGCATAACTATTGCCATATAATCCTTTTCTAATAGCAACAAGTTAATACACATTTAGTAATTAGCGTCATTGGGAAGTAGTCTGTTAGGATTATTGTACCTAATCATTCTTATCCTTTTACGCCCATGACAAGTTGTAGACAATTTTTGATAGATCATTATTAGAGGGATAACCTTTTTAAGAAAGAATAGTTAGAAAAAACTTATTTGCATTGAGTCTAATGTTCTCAGGGAAGAACCTTTGGATGGTTTAAAATCTAGAATCATTTTGTGGCACAGCCTACATTTATTCCACGATTCTAATTCTATACTATGATTATAAGGAATAAATCTAAACATTATTTGATGTTTTTCTAATGTCATCCCGAAGGACTATGGGCAAAAAAAGTTTATTACATGAATGTCTATTTTTTCAGCAGAAATTTTACCCGAACTCTACTTTGGAAAATAAGGAGATGGGTAACACTTACGTGTTTTTAATTTGTTGAGAGGGTTGACACGAACCCTTGGCACTGGTGTTGAACCCTCTTCAGGAAAGTAGCAATTCAGGAGGGTACACTACTAATAACTCCCGTAAAACCTCTAGAGGACCGACACTCGAGATTTCTCCCGCGTCTTCAGTCGCTAAATCCCTCGAAAAGAAGGCGAAGAGTGTTTTTATTGCTGGTGCTCTCGCCACGGCGGTTGAACACTCTCTGAAAGCGCAACAAAATAAACAAACGACACGGCACCTGATCCGGTTTGAAAAGATAGCACTTTGGCCAATGTGAACCAGAAAATGGAACGGTAGGCACTGAGTAGAACCAGAAAATGGCACGGTAGGCACTGAGTAGAACCAGAAAATGGCACGGTAGGCACTGAGTAGAACCAGAAAATGGCACGGTAGGCACTGAGTAGAACCAGAAAATGGCACGGTAGGCACTGAGTAGAACCAGAAAATGGCACGGTAGGCACTGAGTAGAACGACACAATGAACGAGATAAAAGATATACGAGAAAAAAAAAAACAATAAAAGATATAAAAGAATGTAACTATTATTGTTACATTGTCTATTATTGTTCTTTAATTATAAACTGGAACCGAAATTTCAAGACCGAATATTCCGAGAATGAAATTTTCGGCCACCAACCAATTTGTATGTATAATGTATACGAGAAAATAATATTCTATTCTATGTTGAATAATATACTATTATAATAGAATGATATTTTTATTGTTAAAGGTAAATACATAGTTCAGATATTCTAAGAAGTTTAACTTTATTTACTGAGAAATGAGGTCAAAAATTACAATTTTAGAGGAAGAACGTATGTAGTAACGGACAGGATTTCCACTGAAAAAACACAGTCGGAAATACTTGGGGAGTGGAGAAAATAACCAACAGACTAACAGGACAACAGACTAACAGGACAACAGACTAACAAGACAAGAGACTAACAGGACAACAGACTAACAGGACAACAGACTAACAAGACAAGAGACTAACAGGACAACAGACTAACAGGACAAGAGACTAACAAGACAAGAGACTAACAGGACAACAGACTAACAGGACAACAGACTAACAGGACAACAGACTAACAGGACAACAGACTAACAGGACAAGAAAAAACAGGACAACAGACTAACAGGACAACAGACTAACAGGACAAGAAAATAACAGGACAACACATCGAAGAAAGACAATACCTTATCCAAATTACAACAGTTCGGGGTACAAGGGACGCCACACCCCTTCTCTTCCATTCACCACAGACAGCTTCAGGATAGAGCCCCTGGGGGAGCAATAAATGAGCATATACATATAGTGCATACACAATATACATGTATATTAACCGTAGTAAGCAATGAAGTATAAATGATAAGTTATAAAGTATATATGCATATATGTTACCATAGTTGGCAATGTATATATAAGATATACTGTATATAGTATGTGTATATTGTATACATCTATAGTAATGCATATGAATACTAAATACCTACCGCTATTGAAAATTGGATAATTTAAAAACATTCTAGTGTTCGAAAGGGTAATTTAAGAATAAATACTTTACAAATACTTTACACATATAGAATGTAATAATGTGTAAAATGAAAGAAAGATGTACATTAAAAGATATTCAATTAGAAACAAACATTGTGAGTGGATGTAAATACATTGTTAATTACACTAAAGAATTTTAACAAGAACATCATCCATGAATTGGTTAGTCTTTAAATTGAAGATCGACTGAATTCTTTCTAACGTTTAAGATAATTTGTCAGATTTTCTTGGTGTAAATATTTGTTATTTTTAGTCATCTCGATAGATATCTTCTTTGGCGAGACTACACATTTTTAATGTTAAGGTCAAGTGAAGCTGGAGTCCTCACTATCATTCATTCGATTTATCGTTCACTGCCAATATTATTCCAGACTGATAAATCATGGAGGAATAGTTTGTAAAAAGATGCAATTTTGCTTCAACTCAGTTTAAGAGATGGAAAGAAGGGAGAGGAAGGAGGAAAATACACGGGAAAATAGGGGGGGGGGGTATTATTATTTTCTCTGTACTTCAGCAAGAAATTCTCTCGTAATTATGTTAAAGCTGATTAATAGAAACTGTTGAAACAGAATCTGAAGATGACTACACCGAGCACCACGAATTTGAAAAAGTAATTGAACAACCTTAGTCTTTTATTTATAATCATCTTCATTATTTTGTACATTACTCGAGCAAATAAACAAATTTTAACAAACTAAGGAATTTACCTTCGAAAAATGTAGGAAGTATGGAAGTAGAATTTAATGGTAAAATGCAGTAGTACAGCAGATGATGTTTAACCATAAATAGGAAGTGTGAAAGTAGAATTTATTTTGACAGTATCTAGTTGGTGAAATTCTTCGGAATTATTTGAAAAGCGATCTTAGGCTTAACATAAGACACCTCAATACTAACCCAATCTGCAAAAGTGTTGCTAGAAGTAGGTGAACATTTTCCTCTTTAATTAGCAATACTTATGAAGAAGAAATCTAAAAATACTAATTCACGATGCAGTGACTTTATTAATTATTTACCTGTAATTAGCAAAGTAGTTGACAGAACATCACTAGTTTCTAAAAATGTATTTGGGGTTAACAACCCATTAGCGATAGTACGGGTCTTCCCCGGTAAGAGTAAACCATACTTATACTATCTTACTTCCAGATTATGTGCATCTATAATTCAAACTTAGAAAACCTATAAACATGTCCAATCGAGTACAGTCAGGCCACCAAACTGCACCTTTTTTCGGACACTGAAAAGCAAATATAGAAATGTAGGTAGGTAAGAAATAACAGAGTAATTTCTTGCTAATTTGTACAAGTAGTTAAGTTCGTGATGGTTGTTCATGTAATACGATGAGCGAATGCCTATCAGTGCTCTTCATAACCTAATTGCTATCCTAGGGTTTATCCTGAATGTCCTGAAGCGCATCCTAGTTAGGTGGGTAGAGGCAGGCATTCTGGTTAGGCAGGTACATAGGATAACCGGTGGTAGGCAGTTAGAAACCTGCATACTCTATGGTGAAATAACCCACAAATTCTGACAACACTACACTTCTCAACCATTAACTCATTTCAAAAAATCATAATTTGCCTTCAACTCATTTTTAGGAACTCTTATTGATTAAATTAGTCAATGAAAGAAAGAAGAAGTTAGGATAGGTATCAATTGATCTAAATTTCTAAAACTCACCGACTGATTTAACTTTTTACCACAGGAATTTTCTCAATCTAATAAATTTTCCTTTACACAAATGTACATAATAACCTCTAGATGATTGATTACATATTATTATTGACTAATTTCTTGTGTATTGGAAAAATATAACGCTGCAAAGTATATATCTCGGTGTGGTCCATCGGTTTGACCTCTGCAGTGAAGAGTCAAGGCTCTAAACTTGTCCTGCTCAGGATAACTGGAGTGGTAACTTTTAAATGCATACACAAATTTGGTTGCTGCAGCTACACTTATCACAGGTCCATAAATTACGAATGGTTAGGAGTGAGTAAAGAGAGAATAAAGGAGAGGTTAGTAAAGAAGGTAGGTAAGTTATTGATTAGGAATATTAATCACAGAGAAAATAAGAAAAAAGAAATCAGGTTGGTGAAGAAGGTAGGTGTTAAAAATACAAAAAAAATGAAACAAATTTAAGCGAGAAAGCGGAATGAGTTAATAAAAAGCAGGCAAGTAGTTGCCATATCTAAATTCGAACATAAAGTCATTATATGGTATTATCCTAGGGAGGTAATTTGAACATTTCTATCTTCAGAGAAGCATACTAGTTCTGCGAGGTGAAAAACCTGTTAATGTTATCCTTATGAATTTATAATTCGGTTACGCAGGAAAAAGTTAAGGCGTTTGAAAATTAAAATCATTTACCATTATCATTGTAGACACAAAAAATGTATTACAGTACAAAAAGTTAACAAAAAAAATCGAATCATTCATTAAATCAAAAGAAATAATTAATGATATGCAAGGAAAGAATAATATCTATATAGTTAACGAGTAACAAATTAAATAGAATGATAACATCAAAATTCAATTTTAAAGGTTTCGATTGCATCAAATTTTGGGCAAAAGTTGATTCGAAAAAAATCGTGAAGTACGATCAGACCTACAATTTAACAGAGAGAGTTCACTGTAGATCAGTAACTGAAATATACCACTGGTATGATTTAACAGAGAGAGTTCACTGTAGATCAGTAACTGAAATATACCACTGGTATGATTTAACAGAGAGAGTTCACTGTAGATCAGTAACTGAAATATACCACTGGTATGATTTAACAGAGAGAGTTCACTGTAGATCAGTAACTGAAATATACCACTGGTATGATTTAACAGAGAGAGTTCACTGTAGATCAGTAACTGAAATATACCACTGGTATGATTCAACAGAGAGAGTTCACTGTAGATCAGTAACTGAAATAACCACTGGTATGATTTAACAGAGAGAGTTCACTGTAGATCAGTAACTGAAATAACCACTGGTATGATTTAACAGAGAGAGTTCACTGTAGATCAGTAACTGAAATAACCACTGGTATGATTTAACAGAGAGAGTTCACTGTAGATCAGTAACTGAAATATACCACTGGTATGATTTAACAGAGAGAGTTCACTGTAGATCAGTAACTGAAATATACCACTGGTATGATTTAACAGAGAGAGTTCACTGTAGATCAGTAACTGAAATATACCACTGGTATGATTTAACAGAGAGAGTTCACTGTAGATCAGTAACTTAAATATACCACTGGTATGATTAAACAGAGAGAGTTCACTGTAGATCAGTAACTGAAATAAACCACTGGTATGATTTAACAGAGAGAGTTCACTGTAGATCAGTAACTGAAATATACCACTGGTATGATTTAACAGAGAGAGTTCACTGTAGATCAGTAACTGAAATATACCACTGGTATGATTCAACAGAGAGAGTTCACTGTAGATCAGTAACTGAAATAAACCACTGGTATGATTTAACAGAGAGAGTTCACTGTAGATCAGTAACTGAAATATACCACTGGTATGATTTAACAGAGAGAGTTCACTGTAGATCAGTAACTGAAATATACCACTGGTATGATTTAACAGAGAGAGTTCACTGTAGATCAGTAACTGAAATATACCACTGGTATGATTTAACAGAGAGAGTTCACTGTAGATCAGTAACTGAAATATACCACTGGTATGATTTAACAGAGAGAGTTCACTGTAGATCAGTAACTGAAATATACCACTGGTATGATTTAACAGAGAGAGTTCACTGTAGATCAGTAACTGAAATATACCACTGGTATGATTTAACAGAGAGAGTTCACTGTAGATCAGTAACTGAAATATACCACTGGTATGATTTAACAGAGAGAGTTCACTGTAGATCAGTAACTGAAATATACCACTGGTATGATTTAACAGAGAGAGTTCACTGTAGATCAGTAACTTAAATATACCACTGGTATGATTTAACAGAGAGAGTTCACTGTAGATCAGTAACTGAAATATACCACTGGTATGATTTAACAGAGAGAGTTCACTGTAGATCAGTAACTGAAATATACCACTGGTATGATTAAACAGAGAGAGTTCACTGTAGATCAGTAACTGAAATAAACCACTGGTATGATTTAACAGAGAGAGTTCACTGTAGATCAGTAACTGAAATATACCACTGGTATGATTTAACAGAGAGAGTTCACTGTAGATCAGTAACTGAAATATACCACTGGTATGATTTAACAGAGAGAGTTCACTGTAGATCAGTAACTGAAATAAACCACTGGTATGATTTAACAGAGAGAGTTCACTGTAGATCAGTAACTGAAATATACCACTGGTATGATTTAACAGAGAGAGTTCACTGTAGATCAGTAACTGAAATATACCACTGGTATGATTTAACAGAGAGAGTTCACTGTAGATCAGTAACTGAAATATACCACTGGTATGATTTAACAGAGAGAGTTCACTGTAGATCAGTAACTGAAATATACCACTGGTATGATTCAACAGAGAGAGTTCACTGTAGATCAGTAACTGAAATAACCACTGGTATGATTTAACAGAGAGAGTTCACTGTAGATCAGTAACTGAAATATACCACTGGTATGATTCAACAGAGAGAGTTCACTGTAGATCAGTAACTGAAATAACCACTGGTATGATTTAACAGAGAGAGTTCACTGTAGATCAGTAACTGAAATATACCACTGGTATGATTTAACAGAGAGAGTTCACTGTAGATCAGTAACTGAAATATACCACTGGTATGATTTAACAGAGAGAGTTCACTGTAGATCAGTAACTGAAATATACCACTGGTATGATTTAACAGAGAGAGTTCACTGTAGATCAGTAACTTAAATATACCACTGGTATGATTAAACAGAGAGAGTTCACTGTAGATCAGTAACTGAAATAAACCACTGGTATGATTTAACAGAGAGAGTTCACTGTAGATCAGTAACTGAAATATACCACTGGTATGATTTAACAGAGAGAGTTCACTGTAGATCAGTAACTGAAATATACCACTGGTATGATTCAACAGAGAGAGTTCACTGTAGATCAGTAACTGAAATAAACCACTGGTATGATTTAACAGAGAGAGTTCACTGTAGATCAGTAACTGAAATATACCACTGGTATGATTTAACAGAGAGAGTTCACTGTAGATCAGTAACTGAAATATACCACTGGTATGATTTAACAGAGAGAGTTCACTGTAGATCAGTAACTGAAATATACCACTGGTATGATTTAACAGAGAGAGTTCACTGTAGATCAGTAACTGAAATATACCACTGGTATGATTTAACAGAGAGAGTTCACTGTAGATCAGTAACTGAAATATACCACTGGTATGATTTAACAGAGAGAGTTCACTGTAGATCAGTAACTGAAATATACCACTGGTATGATTTAACAGAGAGAGTTCACTGTAGATCAGTAACTGAAATATACCACTGGTATGATTTAACAGAGAGAGTTCACTGTAGATCAGTAACTGAAATATACCACTGGTATGATTTAACAGAGAGAGTTCACTGTAGATCAGTAACTTAAATATACCACTGGTATGATTTAACAGAGAGAGTTCACTGTAGATCAGTAACTGAAATATACCACTGGTATGATTTAACAGAGAGAGTTCACTGTAGATCAGTAACTGAAATATACCACTGGTATGATTAAACAGAGAGAGTTCACTGTAGATCAGTAACTGAAATAAACCACTGGTATGATTTAACAGAGAGAGTTCACTGTAGATCAGTAACTGAAATATACCACTGGTATGATTTAACAGAGAGAGTTCACTGTAGATCAGTAACTGAAATATACCACTGGTATGATTTAACAGAGAGAGTTCACTGTAGATCAGTAACTGAAATAAACCACTGGTATGATTTAACAGAGAGAGTTCACTGTAGATCAGTAACTGAAATATACCACTGGTATGATTTAACAGAGAGAGTTCACTGTAGATCAGTAACTGAAATATACCACTGGTATGATTTAACAGAGAGAGTTCACTGTAGATTAGTAACTGAAATATACCACTGGTATGATTTAACAGAGAGAGTTCACTGTAGATCAGTAACTGAAATATACCACTGGTATGATTCAACAGAGAGAGTTCACTGTAGATCAGTAACTGAAATATACCACTGGTATGATTCAACAGAGAGAGTTCACTGAAGATCAGTAACTTAAATATACCACTGGTATGATTTAACAGAGAGAGTTCACTGTAGATCAGTAACTTAAATAAACCACTGGTATGATTTAACAGAGAGAGTTCACTGTAGATCAGTAACTGAAATATACCACTGGTATGATTAAACAGAGAGAGTTCACTGTAGATCAGTAACTGAAATATACCACTGGTATGATTTAACAGAGAGAGTTCACTGTAGATCAGTAACTGAAATATACCACTGGTATGATTTAACAGAGAGAGTTCACTGTAGATCAGTAACTGAAATATACCACTGGTATGATTTAACAGAGAGAGTTCACTGTAGATCAGTAACTGAAATATACCACTGGTATGATTTAACAGAGAGAGTTCACTGTAGATCAGTAACTGAAATATACCACTGGTATGATTTAACAGAGAGAGTTCACTGTAGATCAGTAACTGAAATAAACCACTGGTATGATTTAACAGAGAGAGTTCACTGTAGATCAGTAACTGAAATATACCACTGGTATGATTTAACAGAGAGAGTTCACTGTAGATCAGTAACTGAAATATACCACTGGTATCATTTAACAGAGAGAGTTCACTGTAGATCAGTAACTGAAATATACCACTGGTATGATTTAACAGAGAGAGTTCACTGTAGATCAGTAACTGAAATATACCACTGGTATGATATAACAGAGAGAGTTCACTGTAGATCAGTAACTGAAATATACCACTGGTATGATTTAACAGAGAGAGTTCACTGTAGATCAGTAACTGAAATATACCACTGGTATGATTTAACAGAGAGAGTTCACTGTAGATCAGTAACTGAAATATACCACTGGTATGATTCAACAGAGAGAGTTCACTGTAGATCAGTAACTGAAATAAACCACTGGTATGATTTAACAGAGAGTTCACTGTAGATTAGTAACTGAAATATACCACTGGTATGATTTAACAGAGAGAGTTCACTGTAGATCAGTAACTGAAATATACCACTGGTATGATTTAACAGAGAGAGTTCACTGTAGATCAGTAACTGAAATATACCACTGGTATCATTTAACAGAGAGAGTTCACTGTAGATCAGTAACGGAAATATACCACTGGTATGATTTAACAGAGAGAGTTCACTGTAGATCAGTAACTGAAATATACCACTGGTATGATTTAACAGAGAGAGTTCACTGTAGATCAGTAACTGAAATAAACCACTGGTATGATTTAACAGAGAGAGTTCACTGTAGATCAGTAACTGAAATATACCACTGGTATGATTTAACAGAGAGAGTTCACTGTAGATCAGTAACTGAAATAAACCACTGGTATGATTTAACAGAGAGAGTTCACTGCAGATCAGTAACTGAAATATACCACTGGTATGATTTAACAGAGAGAGTTCACTGTAGATCAGTAACTGAAATATACCACTGGTATGATTTAACAGAGAGAGTTCACTGTAAATCAGTAACTGAATTATACCACTGGTATGATTTAACAGAGAGAGTTCACTGTAGATCAGTAACTGAAATAACCACTGGTATGATTTAACAGAGAGAGTTCACTGTAGATCAGTAACTGAAATAAACCACTGGTATGATTTAACAGAGAGAGTTCACTGTAGATCAGTAACTGAAATATACCACTGGTATGATTTAACAGAGAGAGTTCACTGTAGATCAGTAACTGAAATATACCACTGGTATGATTTAACAGAGAGAGTTCACTGTAGATCAGTAACTGAAATAAACCACTGGTATGATTTAACAGAGAGAGTTCACTGTAGATCAGTAACTGAAATATACCACTGGTATGATTTAACAGAGAGAGTTCACTGTAGATCAGTAACTGAAATATACCACTGGTATGATTTAACAGAGAGAGTTCACTGTAGATCAGTAACTGAATTATACCACTGGTATGATTTAACAGAGAGAGTTCACTGTAGATCAGTAACTGAAATAAACCACTGGTATGATTTAACAGAGAGAGTTCACTGTAGATCAGTAACTGAAATATACCACTGGTATGATTTAACAGAGAGAGTTCACTGTAGATCAGTAACTGAAATATACCACTGGTATGATTTAACAGAGAGAGTTCACTGTAGATCAGTAACTGAAATAAACCACTGGTATGATTTAACAGAGAGAGTTCACTGTAGATCAGTAACTGAAATATACCACTGGTATGATTCAACAGAGAAATTTCACTGTAGATCAGTAACTGAAATATACCACTGGTATGATTCAACAGAGAAATTTCACTGTAGATCAGTAACTGAAATATACCACTGGTATGATTTAACAGAGAGAGTTCACTGTAGATCAGTAACTTAAATATACCACTGGTATGATTTAACAGAGAGAGTTCACTGTAGATCAGTAACTTAAATATACCACTGGTATGATTCAACAGAGAGAGTTCACTGAAGATCAGTAACTGAAATATACCACTGGTATGATTTAACAGAGAGAGTTCACTGTAGATCAGTAACTGAAATATACCACTGGTATGATTCAACAGAGAGAGTTCACTGTATATCAGTAACTGAAATATACCACTGGTATGATTTAACAGAGAGAGTTCACTGTAGATCAGTAACTGAAATATACCACTGGTATGATTCAACAGAGAGAGTTCACTGTAGATCAGTAACTGAAATTTACCACTGGTATGATTTAACAGAGAGAGTTCACTGTAGATCAGTAACTGAAATATACCACTGGTATGATTTAACAGAGAGAGTTCACTGTAGATCAGTAACTGAAATATACCACTGGTATGATTTAACAGAGAGAGTTCACTGTAGATCAGTAACTTAAATATACCACTGGTATGATTCAACAGAGAGAGTTCACTGTAGATCAGTAACTGAAATATACCACTGGTATGATTTAACAGAGAGAGTTCACTGTATATCAGTAACTGAAATATACCACTGGTATGATTCAACAGAGAGAGTTCACTGTAGATCAGTAACTGAAATATACCACTGGTATGATTTAACAGAGAGAGTTCACTGTAGATCAGTAACTGAAATATACCACTGGTATGATTCAACAGAGAGAGTTCACTGTAGATCAGTAACTGAAATATACCACTGGTATGATTTAACAGAGAGAGTTCACTGTAGATCAGTAACTTAAATATACCACTGGTATGATTCAACAGAGAGAGTTCACTGTAGATCAGTAACTGAAATATACCACTGGTATGATTTAACAGAGAGAGTTCACTGTAGATCAGTAACTGAAATATACCACTGGTATGATTTAACAGAGAGAGTTCACTGTAGATCAGTAACTTAAATATACCACTGGTATGATTTAACAGAGAGAGTTAACTGTAGATCAGTAACTTAAATATACCACTGGTATGATTTAACAGAGAGAGTTCACTGTAGATCAGTAACTGAAATATACCACTGGTATGATTTAACAGAGAGAGTTCACTGTAGATCAGTAACTGAAATATACCACTGGTATGATTCAACAGAGAGAGTTCACTGTAGATCAGTAACTGAAATATACCACTGGTATGATTTAACTGAGAGAGTTCACTGTAGATCAGTAACTTAAATATACCACTGGTATGATTTAACAGAGAGAGTTCACTGTAGATCAGTAACTGAAATATACCACTGGTATGATTTAACAGAGAGAGTTCACTGTAGATCACTAACTTAAATAAACCACTGGTATGATTTAACAGAGAGAGTTCACTGTAGATCAGTAACTGAAATATACCACTGGTATGATTTAACAGAGAGAGTTCACTGTAGATCAGTAACTGAAATATACCACTGGTATGATTTAACAGAGAGAGTTCACTGTAGATCAGTAACTGAAATATACCACTGGTATCATTTAACAGAGAGAGTTCACTGTAGATCAGTAACTGAAATATACCACTGGTATGATTTAACAGAAAGAGTTCACTGTAGATCAGTAACTTAAATATACCACTGGTATGATTTAACAGAGAGAGTTCACTGTAGATCAGTAACTGAAATATACCACTGGTATGATTTAACAGAGAGAGTTCACTGTAGATCACTAACTTAAATATACCACTGGTATGATTTAACAGAGAGAGTTCACTGTAGATCAGTAACTGAAATATACCACTGGTATGATTTAACAGAGAGAGTTCACTGTAGATCAGTAACTGAAATATACCACTGGTATGATTTAACAGAGAGAGTTCACTGTAGATCAGTAACTGAAATATACCACTGGTATGATTTAACAGAGAGAGTTCACTGTAGATCAGTAACTGAAATATACCACTGGTATGATTCAACAGAGAGAGTTCACTGTAGATCAGTAACTGAAATATACCACTGGTATGATTTAACAGAGAGAGTTCACTGTAAATCAGTAACTGAATTATACCACTGGTATGATTTAACAGAGAGAGTTCACTGTAGATCAGTAACTGAAATAACCACTGGTATGATTTAACAGAGAGAGTTCACTGTAGATCAGTAACTGAAATAAACCACTGGTATGATTTAACAGAGAGAGTTCACTGTAGATCAGTAACTGAAATATACCACTGGTATGATTTAACAGAGAGAGTTCACTGTAGATCAGTAACTGAAATATACCACTGGTATGATTTAACAGAGAGAGTTCACTGTAGATCAGTAACTGAAATAAACCACTGGTATGATTTAACAGAGAGAGTTCACTGTAGATCAGTAACTGAAATATACCACTGGTATGATTTAACAGAGAGAGTTCACTGTAGATCAGTAACTGAAATATACCACTGGTATGATTTAACAGAGAGAGTTCACTGTAGATCAGTAACTGAATTATACCACTGGTATGATTTAACAGAGAGAGTTCACTGTAGATCAGTAACTGAAATAAACCACTGGTATGATTTAACAGAGAGAGTTCACTGTAGATCAGTAACTGAAATATACCACTGGTATGATTTAACAGAGAGAGTTCACTGTAGATCAGTAACTGAAATATACCACTGGTATGATTTAACAGAGAGAGTTCACTGTAGATCAGTAACTGAAATAAACCACTGGTATGATTTAACAGAGAGAGTTCACTGTAGATCAGTAACTGAAATATACCACTGGTATGATTCAACAGAGAAATTTCACTGTAGATCAGTAACTGAAATATACCACTGGTATGATTCAACAGAGAAATTTCACTGTAGATCAGTAACTGAAATATACCACTGGTATGATTTAACAGAGAGAGTTCACTGTAGATCAGTAACTTAAATATACCACTGGTATGATTTAACAGAGAGAGTTCACTGTAGATCAGTAACTTAAATATACCACTGGTATGATTCAACAGAGAGAGTTCACTGAAGATCAGTAACTGAAATATACCACTGGTATGATTTAACAGAGAGAGTTCACTGTAGATCAGTAACTGAAATATACCACTGGTATGATTCAACAGAGAGAGTTCACTGTATATCAGTAACTGAAATATACCACTGGTATGATTTAACAGAGAGAGTTCACTGTAGATCAGTAACTGAAATATACCACTGGTATGATTCAACAGAGAGAGTTCACTGTAGATCAGTAACTGAAATTTACCACTGGTATGATTTAACAGAGAGAGTTCACTGTAGATCAGTAACTGAAATATACCACTGGTATGATTTAACAGAGAGAGTTCACTGTAGATCAGTAACTGAAATATACCACTGGTATGATTTAACAGAGAGAGTTCACTGTAGATCAGTAACTTAAATATACCACTGGTATGATTCAACAGAGAGAGTTCACTGTAGATCAGTAACTGAAATATACCACTGGTATGATTTAACAGAGAGAGTTCACTGTATATCAGTAACTGAAATATACCACTGGTATGATTCAACAGAGAGAGTTCACTGTAGATCAGTAACTGAAATATACCACTGGTATGATTTAACAGAGAGAGTTCACTGTAGATCAGTAACTGAAATATACCACTGGTATGATTCAACAGAGAGAGTTCACTGTAGATCAGTAACTGAAATATACCACTGGTATGATTTAACAGAGAGAGTTCACTGTAGATCAGTAACTTAAATATACCACTGGTATGATTCAACAGAGAGAGTTCACTGTAGATCAGTAACTGAAATATACCACTGGTATGATTTAACAGAGAGAGTTCACTGTAGATCAGTAACTGAAATATACCACTGGTATGATTTAACAGAGAGAGTTCACTGTAGATCAGTAACTTAAATATACCACTGGTATGATTTAACAGAGAGAGTTAACTGTAGATCAGTAACTTAAATATACCACTGGTATGATTTAACAGAGAGAGTTCACTGTAGATCAGTAACTGAAATATACCACTGGTATGATTTAACAGAGAGAGTTCACTGTAGATCAGTAACTGAAATATACCACTGGTATGATTCAACAGAGAGAGTTCACTGTAGATCAGTAACTGAAATATACCACTGGTATGATTTAACTGAGAGAGTTCACTGTAGATCAGTAACTTAAATATACCACTGGTATGATTTAACAGAGAGAGTTCACTGTAGATCAGTAACTGAAATATACCACTGGTATGATTTAACAGAGAGAGTTCACTGTAGATCACTAACTTAAATAAACCACTGGTATGATTTAACAGAGAGAGTTCACTGTAGATCAGTAACTGAAATATACCACTGGTATGATTTAACAGAGAGAGTTCACTGTAGATCAGTAACTGAAATATACCACTGGTATGATTTAACAGAGAGAGTTCACTGTAGATCAGTAACTGAAATATACCACTGGTATCATTTAACAGAGAGAGTTCACTGTAGATCAGTAACTGAAATATACCACTGGTATGATTTAACAGAAAGAGTTCACTGTAGATCAGTAACTTAAATATACCACTGGTATGATTTAACAGAGAGAGTTCACTGTAGATCAGTAACTGAAATATACCACTGGTATGATTTAACAGAGAGAGTTCACTGTAGATCACTAACTTAAATATACCACTGGTATGATTTAACAGAGAGAGTTCACTGTAGATCAGTAACTGAAATATACCACTGGTATGATTTAACAGAGAGAGTTCACTGTAGATCAGTAACTGAAATATACCACTGGTATGATTTAACAGAGAGAGTTCACTGTAGATCAGTAACTGAAATATACCACTGGTATGATTTAACAGAGAGAGTTCACTGTAGATCAGTAACTGAAATATACCACTGGTATGATTCAACAGAGAGAGTTCACTGAAGATCAGTAACTGAAATATACCACTGGTATGATTTAACAGAGAGAGTTCACTGTAGATCAGTAACTGAAATATACCACTGGTATGATTCAACAAAGAGAGATCACTGTAGATCAGTAACTGAAATATACCACTGGTATGATTTAACAGAGAGAGTTCACTGTAGATCAGTAACTGAAATATACCACTGGTATGATTCAACAGAGAGAGTTCACTGTAGATCAGTAACTGAAATTTACCACTGGTATGATTTAACAGAGAGAGTTCACTGTAGATCAGTAACTGAAATATACCACTGGTATGATTTAACAGAGAGAGTTCACTGTAGATCAGTAACTGAAATAAACCACTGGTATGATTTAACAGAGAGAGTTCACTGTAGATCAGTAACTGAAATATACCACTGGTATGATTTAACAGAGAGAGTTCACTGTAGATCAGTAACTTAAATACACCACTGGTATGATTTAACAGAGAGAGTTCACTGTAGATCAGTAACTGAAATATACCACTGGTATGATTTAACAGAGAGAGTTCACTGTAGATCAGTAACTGAAATAAACCACTGGTATGATTTAACAGAGAGAGTTCACTGTAGATCAGTAACTGAAATATACCACTGGTATGATTCAACAGAGAGAGTTCACTGTAGATCAGTAACTGAAATATACCACTGGTATGATTTAACAGAGAGAGTTCACTGTAGATCAGTAACTGAAATAAACCACTGGTATGATTTAACAGAGAGAGTTCACTGTAGATCAGTAACTGAAATATACCACTGGTATGATTTAACAGAGAGAGTTCACTGTAGATCAGTAACTGAAATATACCACTGGTATGATTTAACAGAGAGAGTTCACTGTAGATTAGTAACTGAAATATACCACTGGTATGATTTAACAGAGAGAGTTCACTGTAGATCAGTAACTGAAATATACCACTGGTATGATTCAACAGAGAGAGTTCACTGTAGATCAGTAACTGAAATATACCACTGGTATGATTCAACAGAGAGAGTTCACTGAAGATCAGTAACTTAAATATACCACTGGTATGATTTAACAGAGAGAGTTCACTGTAGATCAGTAACTGAAATATACCACTGGTATGATTTAACAGAGAGAGTTCACTGTAGATCAGTAACTGAAATAAACCACTGGTATGATTTAACAGAGAGAGTTCACTGTAGATCAGTAACTGAAATATACCACTGGTATGATTCAACAGAGAGAGTTCACTGTAGATCAGTAACTGAAATATACCACTGGTATGATTAAACAGAGAGAGTTCACTGTAGATCAGTAACTGAAATATACCACTGGTATGATTTAACAGAGAGAGTTCACTGTAGATCAGTAACTGAAATATACCACTGGTATGATTTAACAGAGAGAGTTCACTGTAGATCAGTAACTGAAATATACCACTGGTATGATTTAACAGAGAGAGTTCACTGTAGATCAGTAACTGAAATATACCACTGGTATGATTTAACAGAGAGAGTTCACTGTAGATCAGTAACTGAAATATACCACTGGTATGATTTAACAGAGAGAGTTCACTGTAGATCAGTAACTGAAATATACCACTGGTATGATTTAACAGAGAGAGTTCACTGTAGATCAGTAACTGAAATATACCACTGGTATGATTTAACAGAGAGAGTTCACTGTAGATCAGTAACTGAAATAAACCACTGGTATGATTTAACAGAGAGAGTTCACTGTAGATCAGTAACTGAAATATACCACTGGTATGATTTAACAGAGAGAGTTCACTGTAGATCAGTAACTGAAATATACCACTGGTATCATTTAACAGAGAGAGTTCACTGTAGATCAGTAACTGAAATATACCACTGGTATGATTTAACAGAGAGAGTTCACTGTAGATCAGTAACTGAAATATACCACTGGTATGATATAACAGAGAGAGTTCACTGTAGATCAGTAACTGAAATATACCACTGGTATGATTTAACAGAGAGAGTTCACTGTAGATCAGTAACTGAAATATACCACTGGTATGATTTAACAGAGAGAGTTCACTGTAGATCAGTAACTGAAATATACCACTGGTATGATTCAACAGAGAGAGTTCACTGTAGATCAGTAACTGAAATAAACCACTGGTATGATTTAACAGAGAGTTCACTGTAGATTAGTAACTGAAATATACCACTGGTATGATTTAACAGAGAGAGTTCACTGTAGATCAGTAACTGAAATATACCACTGGTATGATTTAACAGAGAGAGTTCACTGTAGATCAGTAACTGAAATATACCACTGGTATCATTTAACAGAGAGAGTTCACTGTAGATCAGTAACGGAAATATACCACTGGTATGATTTAACAGAGAGAGTTCACTGTAGATCAGTAACTGAAATATACCACTGGTATGATTTAACAGAGAGAGTTCACTGTAGATCAGTAACTGAAATAAACCACTGGTATGATTTAACAGAGAGAGTTCACTGTAGATCAGTAACTGAAATATACCACTGGTATGATTTAACAGAGAGAGTTCACTGTAGATCAGTAACTGAAATATACCACTGGTATGATTTAACAGAGAGAGTTCACTGTAAATCAGTAACTGAATTATACCACTGGTATGATTTAACAGAGAGAGTTCACTGTAGATCAGTAACTGAAATAACCACTGGTATGATTTAACAGAGAGAGTTCACTGTAGATCAGTAACTGAAATAAACCACTGGTATGATTTAACAGAGAGAGTTCACTGTAGATCAGTAACTGAAATATACCACTGGTATGATTTAACAGAGAGAGTTCACTGTAGATCAGTAACTGAAATATACCACTGGTATGATTTAACAGAGAGAGTTCACTGTAGATCAGTAACTGAAATAAACCACTGGTATGATTTAACAGAGAGAGTTCACTGTAGATCAGTAACTGAAATATACCACTGGTATGATTTAACAGAGAGAGTTCACTGTAGATCAGTAACTGAAATATACCACTGGTATGATTTAACAGAGAGAGTTCACTGTAGATCAGTAACTGAATTATACCACTGGTATGATTTAACAGAGAGAGTTCACTGTAGATCAGTAACTGAAATAAACCACTGGTATGATTTAACAGAGAGAGTTCACTGTAGATCAGTAACTGAAATATACCACTGGTATGATTTAACAGAGAGAGTTCACTGTAGATCAGTAACTGAAATATACCACTGGTATGATTTAACAGAGAGAGTTCACTGTAGATCAGTAACTGAAATAAACCACTGGTATGATTTAACAGAGAGAGTTCACTGTAGATCAGTAACTGAAATATACCACTGGTATGATTCAACAGAGAAATTTCACTGTAGATCAGTAACTGAAATATACCACTGGTATGATTCAACAGAGAAATTTCACTGTAGATCAGTAACTGAAATATACCACTGGTATGATTCAACAGAGAAATTTCACTGTAGATCAGTAACTGAAATACACCACTGGTATGATTTAACAGAGAGAGTTCACTGTAGATCAGTAACTTAAATATACCACTGGTATGATTTAACAGAGAGAGTTCACTGTAGATCAGTAACTTAAATATACCACTGGTATGATTCAACAGAGGGAGTTCACTGAAGATCAGTAACTGAAATATACCACTGGTATGATTTAACAGAGAGAGTTCACTGTAGATCAGTAACTGAAATATACCACTGGTATGATTCAACAGAGAGAGTTCACTGTATATCAGTAACTGAAATATACCACTGGTATGATTTAACAGAGAGAGTTCACTGTAGATCAGTAACTGAAATATACCACTGGTATGATTCAACAGAGAGAGTTCACTGTAGATCAGTAACTGAAATTTACCACTGGTATGATTTAACAGAGAGAGTTCACTGTAGATCAGTAACTGAAATATACCACTGGTATGATTTAACAGAGAGAGTTCACTGTAGATCAGTAACTGAAATATACCACTGGTATGATTTAACAGAGAGAGTTCACTGTAGATCAGTAACTTAAATATACCACTGGTATGATTCAACAGAGAGAGTTCACTGTAGATCAGTAACTGAAATATACCACTGGTATGATTTAACAGAGAGAGTTCACTGTATATCAGTAACTGAAATATACCACTGGTATGATTCAACAGAGAGAGTTCACTGTAGATCAGTAACTGAAATATACCACTGGTATGATTTAACAGAGAGAGTTCACTGTAGATCAGTAACTGAAATATACCACTGGTATGATTCAACAGAGAGAGTTCACTGTAGATCAGTAACTGAAATATACCACTGGTATGATTTAACAGAGAGAGTTCACTGTAGATCAGTAACTTAAATATACCACTGGTATGATTCAACAGAGAGAGTTCACTGTAGATCAGTAACTGAAATATACCACTGGTATGATTTAACAGAGAGAGTTCACTGTAGATCAGTAACTGAAATATACCACTGGTATGATTTAACAGAGAGAGTTCACTGTAGATCAGTAACTTAAATAAACCACTGGTATGATTTAACAGAGAGAGTTAACTGTAGATCAGTAACTTAAATATACCACTGGTATGATTTAACAGAGAGAGTTCACTGTAGATCAGTAACTGAAATATACCACTGGTATGATTTAACAGAGAGAGTTCACTGTAGATCAGTAACTGAAATATACCACTGGTATGATTCAATAGAGAGAGTTCACTGTAGATCAGTAACTGAAATATACCACTGGTATGATTTAACTGAGAGAGTTCACTGTAGATCAGTAACTTAAATATACCACTGGTATGATTTAACAGAGAGAGTTCACTGTAGATCAGTAACTGAAATATACCACTGGTATGATTTAACAGAGAGAGTTCACTGTAGATCAGTAACTGAATTATACCACTGGTATGATTTAACAGAGAGAGTTCACTGTAGATCAGTAACTGAAATAAACCACTGGTATGATTTAACAGAGAGAGTTCACTGTAGATCAGTAACTGAAATATACCACTGGTATGATTTAACAGAGAGAGTTCACTGTAGATCAGTAACTGAAATATACCACTGGTATGATTTAACAGAGAGAGTTCACTGTAGATCAGTAACTGAAATAAACCACTGGTATGATTTAACAGAGAGAGTTCACTGTAGATCAGTAACTGAAATATACCACTGGTATGATTCAACAGAGAAATTTCACTGTAGATCAGTAACTGAAATATACCACTGGTATGATTCAACAGAGAAATTTCACTGTAGATCAGTAACTGAAATATACCACTGGTATGATTTAACAGAGAGAGTTCACTGTAGATCAGTAACTTAAATATACCACTGGTATGATTTAACAGAGAGAGTTCACTGTAGATCAGTAACTTAAATATACCACTGGTATGATTCAACAGAGAGAGTTCACTGAAGATCAGTAACTGAAATATACCACTGGTATGATTTAACAGAGAGAGTTCACTGTAGATCAGTAACTGAAATATACCACTGGTATGATTCAACAGAGAGAGTTCACTGTATATCAGTAACTGAAATATACCACTGGTATGATTTAACAGAGAGAGTTCACTGTAGATCAGTAACTGAAATATACCACTGGTATGATTCAACAGAGAGAGTTCACTGTAGATCAGTAACTGAAATTTACCACTGGTATGATTTAACAGAGAGAGTTCACTGTAGATCAGTAACTGAAATATACCACTGGTATGATTTAACAGAGAGAGTTCACTGTAGATCAGTAACTGAAATATACCACTGGTATGATTTAACAGAGAGAGTTCACTGTAGATCAGTAACTTAAATATACCACTGGTATGATTCAACAGAGAGAGTTCACTGTAGATCAGTAACTGAAATATACCACTGGTATGATTTAACAGAGAGAGTTCACTGTATATCAGTAACTGAAATATACCACTGGTATGATTCAACAGAGAGAGTTCACTGTAGATCAGTAACTGAAATATACCACTGGTATGATTTAACAGAGAGAGTTCACTGTAGATCAGTAACTGAAATATACCACTGGTATGATTCAACAGAGAGAGTTCACTGTAGATCAGTAACTGAAATATACCACTGGTATGATTTAACAGAGAGAGTTCACTGTAGATCAGTAACTTAAATATACCACTGGTATGATTCAACAGAGAGAGTTCACTGTAGATCAGTAACTGAAATATACCACTGGTATGATTTAACAGAGAGAGTTCACTGTAGATCAGTAACTGAAATATACCACTGGTATGATTTAACAGAGAGAGTTCACTGTAGATCAGTAACTTAAATATACCACTGGTATGATTTAACAGAGAGAGTTAACTGTAGATCAGTAACTTAAATATACCACTGGTATGATTTAACAGAGAGAGTTCACTGTAGATCAGTAACTGAAATATACCACTGGTATGATTTAACAGAGAGAGTTCACTGTAGATCAGTAACTGAAATATACCACTGGTATGATTCAACAGAGAGAGTTCACTGTAGATCAGTAACTGAAATATACCACTGGTATGATTTAACTGAGAGAGTTCACTGTAGATCAGTAACTTAAATATACCACTGGTATGATTTAACAGAGAGAGTTCACTGTAGATCAGTAACTGAAATATACCACTGGTATGATTTAACAGAGAGAGTTCACTGTAGATCACTAACTTAAATAAACCACTGGTATGATTTAACAGAGAGAGTTCACTGTAGATCAGTAACTGAAATATACCACTGGTATGATTTAACAGAGAGAGTTCACTGTAGATCAGTAACTGAAATATACCACTGGTATGATTTAACAGAGAGAGTTCACTGTAGATCAGTAACTGAAATATACCACTGGTATCATTTAACAGAGAGAGTTCACTGTAGATCAGTAACTGAAATATACCACTGGTATGATTTAACAGAAAGAGTTCACTGTAGATCAGTAACTTAAATATACCACTGGTATGATTTAACAGAGAGAGTTCACTGTAGATCAGTAACTGAAATATACCACTGGTATGATTTAACAGAGAGAGTTCACTGTAGATCACTAACTTAAATATACCACTGGTATGATTTAACAGAGAGAGTTCACTGTAGATCAGTAACTGAAATATACCACTGGTATGATTTAACAGAGAGAGTTCACTGTAGATCAGTAACTGAAATATACCACTGGTATGATTTAACAGAGAGAGTTCACTGTAGATCAGTAACTGAAATATACCACTGGTATGATTTAACAGAGAGAGTTCACTGTAGATCAGTAACTGAAATATACCACTGGTATGATTCAACAGAGAGAGTTCACTGAAGATCAGTAACTGAAATATACCACTGGTATGATTTAACAGAGAGAGTTCACTGTAGATCAGTAACTGAAATATACCACTGGTATGATTCAACAAAGAGAGATCACTGTAGATCAGTAACTGAAATATACCACTGGTATGATTTAACAGAGAGAGTTCACTGTAGATCAGTAACTGAAATATACCACTGGTATGATTCAACAGAGAGAGTTCACTGTAGATCAGTAACTGAAATTTACCACTGGTATGATTTAACAGAGAGAGTTCACTGTAGATCAGTAACTGAAATATACCACTGGTATGATTTAACAGAGAGAGTTCACTGTAGATCAGTAACTGAAATAAACCACTGGTATGATTTAACAGAGAGAGTTCACTGTAGATCAGTAACTGAAATATACCACTGGTATGATTTAACAGAGAGAGTTCACTGTAGATCAGTAACTTAAATACACCACTGGTATGATTTAACAGAGAGAGTTCACTGTAGATCAGTAACTGAAATATACCACTGGTATGATTTAACAGAGAGAGTTCACTGTAGATCAGTAACTGAAATAAACCACTGGTATGATTTAACAGAGAGAGTTCACTGTAGATCAGTAACTGAAATATACCACTGGTATGATTCAACAGAGAGAGTTCACTGTAGATCAGTAACTGAAATATACCACTGGTATGATTTAACAGAGAGAGTTCACTGTAGATCAGTAACTGAAATAAACCACTGGTATGATTTAACAGAGAGAGTTCACTGTAGATCAGTAACTGAAATATACCACTGGTATGATTTAACAGAGAGAGTTCACTGTAGATCAGTAACTGAAATATACCACTGGTATGATTTAACAGAGAGAGTTCACTGTAGATTAGTAACTGAAATATACCACTGGTATGATTTAACAGAGAGAGTTCACTGTAGATCAGTAACTGAAATATACCACTGGTATGATTCAACAGAGAGAGTTCACTGTAGATCAGTAACTGAAATATACCACTGGTATGATTCAACAGAGAGAGTTCACTGAAGATCAGTAACTTAAATATACCACTGGTATGATTTAACAGAGAGAGTTCACTGTAGATCAGTAACTGAAATATACCACTGGTATGATTTAACAGAGAGAGTTCACTGTAGATCAGTAACTGAAATAAACCACTGGTATGATTTAACAGAGAGAGTTCACTGTAGATCAGTAACTGAAATATACCACTGGTATGATTCAACAGAGAGAGTTCACTGTAGATCAGTAACTGAAATATACCACTGGTATGATTAAACAGAGAGAGTTCACTGTAGATCAGTAACTGAAATATACCACTGGTATGATTTAACAGAGAGAGTTCACTGTAGATCAGTAACTGAAATATACCACTGGTATGATTTAACAGAGAGAGTTCACTGTAGATCAGTAACTGAAATATACCACTGGTATGATTTAACAGAGAGAGTTCACTGTAGATCAGTAACTGAAATATACCACTGGTATGATTTAACAGAGAGAGTTCACTGTAGATCAGTAACTGAAATATACCACTGGTATGATTTAACAGAGAGAGTTCACTGTAGATCAGTAACTGAAATATACCACTGGTATGATTTAACAGAGAGAGTTCACTGTAGATCAGTAACTGAAATATACCACTGGTATGATTTAACAGAGAGAGTTCACTGTAGATCAGTAACTGAAATAAACCACTGGTATGATTTAACAGAGAGAGTTCACTGTAGATCAGTAACTGAAATATACCACTGGTATGATTTAACAGAGAGAGTTCACTGTAGATCAGTAACTGAAATATACCACTGGTATCATTTAACAGAGAGAGTTCACTGTAGATCAGTAACTGAAATATACCACTGGTATGATTTAACAGAGAGAGTTCACTGTAGATCAGTAACTGAAATATACCACTGGTATGATATAACAGAGAGAGTTCACTGTAGATCAGTAACTGAAATATACCACTGGTATGATTTAACAGAGAGAGTTCACTGTAGATCAGTAACTGAAATATACCACTGGTATGATTTAACAGAGAGAGTTCACTGTAGATCAGTAACTGAAATATACCACTGGTATGATTCAACAGAGAGAGTTCACTGTAGATCAGTAACTGAAATAAACCACTGGTATGATTTAACAGAGAGTTCACTGTAGATTAGTAACTGAAATATACCACTGGTATGATTTAACAGAGAGAGTTCACTGTAGATCAGTAACTGAAATATACCACTGGTATGATTTAACAGAGAGAGTTCACTGTAGATCAGTAACTGAAATATACCACTGGTATCATTTAACAGAGAGAGTTCACTGTAGATCAGTAACGGAAATATACCACTGGTATGATTTAACAGAGAGAGTTCACTGTAGATCAGTAACTGAAATATACCACTGGTATGATTTAACAGAGAGAGTTCACTGTAGATCAGTAACTGAAATAAACCACTGGTATGATTTAACAGAGAGAGTTCACTGTAGATCAGTAACTGAAATATACCACTGGTATGATTTAACAGAGAGAGTTCACTGTAGATCAGTAACTGAAATATACCACTGGTATGATTTAACAGAGAGAGTTCACTGTAAATCAGTAACTGAATTATACCACTGGTATGATTTAACAGAGAGAGTTCACTGTAGATCAGTAACTGAAATAACCACTGGTATGATTTAACAGAGAGAGTTCACTGTAGATCAGTAACTGAAATAAACCACTGGTATGATTTAACAGAGAGAGTTCACTGTAGATCAGTAACTGAAATATACCACTGGTATGATTTAACAGAGAGAGTTCACTGTAGATCAGTAACTGAAATATACCACTGGTATGATTTAACAGAGAGAGTTCACTGTAGATCAGTAACTGAAATAAACCACTGGTATGATTTAACAGAGAGAGTTCACTGTAGATCAGTAACTGAAATATACCACTGGTATGATTTAACAGAGAGAGTTCACTGTAGATCAGTAACTGAAATATACCACTGGTATGATTTAACAGAGAGAGTTCACTGTAGATCAGTAACTGAATTATACCACTGGTATGATTTAACAGAGAGAGTTCACTGTAGATCAGTAACTGAAATAAACCACTGGTATGATTTAACAGAGAGAGTTCACTGTAGATCAGTAACTGAAATATACCACTGGTATGATTTAACAGAGAGAGTTCACTGTAGATCAGTAACTGAAATATACCACTGGTATGATTTAACAGAGAGAGTTCACTGTAGATCAGTAACTGAAATAAACCACTGGTATGATTTAACAGAGAGAGTTTCACTGTAGATCAGTAACTGAAATATACCACTGGTATGATTCAACAGAGAAATTTCACTGTAGATCAGTAACTGAAATATACCCACTGGTATGATTCAACAGAGAAATTTCACTGTAGATCAGTAACTGAAATATACCACTGGTATGATTCAACAGAGAAATTTCACTGTAGATCAGTAACTGAAATATACCACTGGTATGATTTAACAGAGAGAGTTCACTGTAGATCAGTAACTTAAATATACCACTGGTATGATTTAACAGAGAGAGTTCACTGTAGATCAGTAACTTAAATATACCACTGGTATGATTCAACAGAGAGAGTTTCACTGAAGATCAGTAACTGAAATATACCACTGGTATGATTTAACAGAGAGAGTTCACTGTAGATCAGTAACTGAAATATACCACTGGTATGATTCAACAGAGAGAGTTCACTGTAGATCAGTAACTGAAATAAACCACTGGTATGATTTTAACAGAGAGTTCACTGTAGATTAGTAACTGAAATATACCACTGGTATGATTTAACAGAGAGAGTTCACTGTAGATCAGTAACTGAAATATACCACTGGTATGATTTAACAGAGAGAGTTCACTGTAGATCAGTAACTGAAATATACCACTGGTATCATTTAACAGAGAGAGTTCACTGTAGATCAGTAACGGAAATATACCACTGGTATGATTTAACAGAGAGAGTTCACTGTAGATCAGTAACTGAAATATACCACTGGTATGATTTAACAGAGAGAGTTCACTGTAGATCAGTAACTGAAATAAACCACTGGTATGATTTAACAGAGAGAGTTCACTGTAGATCAGTAACTGAAATATACCACTGGTATGATTTAACAGAGAGAGTTCACTGTAGATCAGTAACTGAAATATACCACTGGTATGATTTAAACAGAGAGAGTTCACTGTAAATCAGTAACTGAATTATACCACTGGTATGATTTTAACAGAGAGAGTTCACTGTAGATCAGTAACTGAAATAAACCACTGGTATGATTTAACAGAGAGAGTTCACTGTAGATCAGTAAACTGAAAATAAAACCACTGGTATGATTTAACAAAGAGAGTTCACTGTAGATCAGTAAACTGAAAATATACCACTGGTATGATTTAACAGAGAGAGTTCACTGTAGATCAGTAAACTGAAATATACCACTGGTATGATTTAACAGAGAGAGTTCACTGTAGATCAGTAACTGAAATTAACCACTGGTATGATTTAACAGAGAGAGTTCACTGTAGATCAGTAACTGAAATTATACCACTGGTATGATTTAACAGAGAGAGTTTCACTGTAGATCAGTAACTGAAAATATACCACTGGTATGATTTAACAGAGAGAGTTCACTGTAGATCAGTAACTGAATTATACCACTGGTATGATTTAACAGAGAGAGTTCACTGTAGATCAGTAACTGAAATAAAACCACTGGTATGATTTAACAGAGAGAGTTCACTGTAGATCAGTAACTGAAAATATACCACTGGTATGATTTAACAGAGAGAGTTCACTGTAGATCAGTAACTGAAATATACCACTGGTATGATTTAAACAGAGAGAGTTCACTGTAGATCAGTAACTGAAATAAACCACTGGTATGATTTAACAGAGAGAGTTCACTGTAGATCAGTAAACTGAAATATACCACTGGTATGATTTCAACAGAGAAATTTCACTGTAGATCAGTAACTGAAAATATAACCACTGGGTATGATTCAACAGAGAAATTTTCACTGTAGATCAGTAACTGAAATATACCACTGGTATGATTCAA
>CANNZV010003097.1:0-73279 GCA_947561585.1 Caprella mutica
GTCAAGGCTGCCAAAATTACATGCAATATTGGAGTCTTTTCTTCTTGATTGACTCTACCTGAGTCAATCTGAATAGGGATTAGGAGTCAATTATTGACTTACATTTTTGCGCTGGTTTCGGGTAAACTGAAAGCTCAAATTTTGAGTCAATTTGGCTTGTTATTTTTCAGTGAAACATTGGTTTGATATCCAGATACAGAAAATTGGAAATAAGTTATTGTATTATAATTAGTAAAGAAATTACCCTCTTTCATGATTGTAACTTATAAAATTAATAATCACCTTTATGTAAAATGATGTGTAATCTCAATTTTCGATTCTATGGTTTTACGGTAGCCGGTAAATTGCTCGAAAACAATTGCTCGAAAGACAATTGCTCGAAAACAATTGCTCGAAAAACAATTGCTCGAATGAACAATTGCTCGAAAGAACAATTGGTCGAAAGACAATTGCTCGAAAAACAATTGCTCGAACGAACAATTGCTCGAATGAACAATTGCTCGAATTATCAAATTGCTCGAATGAACAAAATTGCTCGAATTATAAAATTGCACAGTTTTTGATTTTATAAAAGTAAGTTATTCATGAAGTGGAGCTGCACCTAACAATCCTTATTTCTTTTTAGTAATTGATCATTAATCATTCTATAAATTATTTTAATTATTACTCAATCTGCATAATATTTTTTTAGACCGTTTGTGTCATCTCGTATGTAATATGTGAATTGGAATCATGTGGTGAATCAGTACTATTCATGTTTTTCATAAAACCTGAAAATTTATTTATTACTAGCCTATCTGTATGTGGTACCTCAATAGGTGAAATAACTCAAAGTTATGGCAGAGTCTTAATAAATCTACAAAAAAAATTCCGGTTTTATGATAAAAAAAAACATGAATAGTACTGATTCACCACATGATTCCAATTCACATGTTACATACGAGATGACACAAACGGTCTAAAAAAAGATCATGCAGATTGAGTAATAATTAATATAATTTATAGAATGATTAATGATCAGTTACTAAAAAGAAACAAGGATTGTTAGGTGCAGCTCCACTTCATGAATAACTGACTTTTATAAAAATCGAAAACTGTGCAATTTTATAATTCGAGCAATTTTGTTCATTCGAGCAATTCGATAATTCGAGCAATTGTTCATTCGAGCAATTGTTCGTTCGAGCAATTGTTTTTCGAGCAATTGTCTTTCGAGCAATTGTTCTTTCGAGTAATTGTTCATTCGAGCAATTGTTTTTCGAGCAATTGTTTTCGAGCAATTGTCTTTCGAGCAATTGTTTTCGAGCAATTTACCTAGAACCATGGTTTTACAAACAGTTTTCCAACGTGTTTGATAACCCTTGATGTTAATGCTTTTTAATTCTCACTCTGAGATACATATTAAAAATATTCATCCGATCCAAATATAATTTTTTAAATAGTTCCTTAATATCTAATTCGTACTGTTCCAATTAATTTTGAAACTGTGAACACTCCAGTTCACTCTGTCTATCGGAACTAAATTTTTCTTTTCGGTCTTTCAGTGTTTTTCCTTTCGCCGAAGATTGTACATTTACAGACAGTGATCGATTTACTTGACAGTTCAAATAAACAATGCGAATCTACAGCACCAGGTTAAGAACAACGTGGAACTCTTCGACTGGCAATAAATCTGGTGAAAACTGCACATCTTCGACTTAAACTCAATGTCCACTTACTTAAACTTAACATCTGAGGTAGGATTATAATAAAACTATAGTACACAAAATAGAATATTTCAATTCTACAGGACTCAACTAGGCTATTAGTAGTCGGAAAGTGGATATCGACATGAATAGGTCGATCAAAATTTTCAGAAAATCACATTGGTTCAAGACCTAAATTTACACTATTTCTTTCTTGATATTCGAATACACGTACCATGTAAAGTGATACATTACTAGTTCATATTTGCGCAAGCTATTCTTTTTCTTTTACTGCCTATTATCCTCAGTGAGTCGCTCGCTAATGACATCATAATTGGTAATCAATATACCGTGTCGAAAGTTATTTGCGTGCTGAAAACTCTTGCGACGCAATAACCTACGACTTTATTTTCTTAGAACCTCATTTTATAGCACACAGTCGATGTTTTACGAGTTGATCATAGGGAATATTGAAGTGAAACAATAAATTTATTGATATTCGATATAGTTAGAAAGGCCTGTAATTTAAAGATGTATTTATTTATTTAATACGTTAATTTATAATACAATAAGATAACAGTCTGTTTGTTCAAAGCCTTTGATAACTAATTAATTATTATAAAGGAAAAACAAATAATTTGTGGCCATGGCTACGGGTAACTAATATTAATAATTTAAAAAAATCATAGTTTTGAGTTTGGAGAGTGAATAATATTATTATTATACCAGTATATATGGATTGATAATACGGACTTGCTTCATAATAAAGTCCTTAATACATTTTATTAATTGAACTTTCAATGAATAAACAACTGGTACTCTAGTACTAACTATAAGAAGGAGATAGTGGTAACTCCGCAGTACTCGGATAGTTGGTGATATCTCAGGTCACGAACTAACCTGACCTTTTGAAATTTTAAACCCTATTTTAACCATCACTTTCCGAGTACTGTGGGCCTAATTGAGTGCCCAAGAACTATATCTAAATCATAATTATCCATAAATCTTTAACGTTCAGCAAACAGGTTTTCGAACACAGTTTAAGAGACTAAATAAGCAAATATCCTATAATAATTTATAAGTGGCCCTACCTAACTTATTAAACTGGCTACCTTACTACCACACAGATTATGTTATTTCCTTTCTTAATGTATACTTCTTATTCCTTTAAATCTGTGTTTCTTCAAATATTAAATAAGGAAATGTATCACACAACTGAGGCATATAATTTCCCACCATATCTAATCGCGATAATAGACTCAGATTACCTCAACCCCCATTACTTGATTAGCACCTCGTGGTTTCGAACTCCTAGTATTGAGGAGACGAACTCTAGATTCTAACTCCGGTTTGAAGGGAATATCTGAAAAAAGTCTTGTTTTAAAGATTCAAGTCTTGATTTCGATGTAAGAATTGTTTTTTTTAAATAGAGTATATATGTATCTTGTAGATTTTGTACTATATTGATATTTTTTTCTGAATTGTATTTAAATATTTTCAAGAAAAGTGCATGGTTTCACTTTTTTTTCAAAACAAATATTTGAGGTTTTATCAGAATGAAAACTGGTTTGATCACTTAATATATGTATATGCTTAATTAGTATTAAACCTTCACTGTATAAAGAACTTACAACTTTTATTAAGTCATCATTCTTACAAAATACAATACTCTAATTAATTAATTCAAGCACAATCCAATAATTAGACTTATAGTAAAAAAAAAAAATCCAATTTTTTTTTTTTAAATGTAGCCTTTTTTTAAATTTTCAATACTCTCTAAAATGAAAAGGAAAAAATTACGATTCAAGTAAATAAAATTTGTATATTGATGTACTGAAAAAAAATTCAATTAAATCTTATTAGTTCTAACTGTATTAGAATCACACTTTATATTATAATTAGATATAAATGCTATTATACCAGTAATTTCAGAAGTAATTATTTTGTTATGATGTGCTTTAATTTATAATACCCCCCTCATTTATATTTCAGTTTGTCATCTACGTCATCAATTATGATTACCTCATTAAATACAAAACTTCTGTCAGTGCATAACAACTGGTTCTAGGTAAATTGCTCGAAAACAATTGCTCGAAAGACAATTGCTCGAAAGACAATTGCTCGAAAACAATTGCTCGAAAGACAATTGCTCGAAAAACAATTGCTCGAACGAACAATTGTTCGAATGAACAATTGCTCGAATTATCAAATTGCTCGAATGAACAAAATTGCTCGAATTATAAAATTGCACAGTTTTCGGTTTTATAAAAGTCAGTTATTCATGAAGTGGAGCTACACCTAACAATCCTTGTTTCTTTTTAGTAATTGATCATTAATCGTTCTATAAATGATTTTAATTGTTACTCATTATGCATAATCTTTTTTTAGACCGTTTGTGTCATCTCGTATGTAACATGTGAATTGGAATCATGTGGTGAATCACTACTATTCATGTTTTTTTATCATAAAACCCGAATTTTTTTTAGATTTATTTAAACTTTCAGTTATTTTACCTATTAAGGTACCACATACAGATAGGCTAGTAATAAATAAGTATTATAAGTATTATTATTAATAAATAAGTATTATAAACTTTTAGATGCGGTACATTCCGAATCACTATTCTGACGCTGAAGAAAGAGATTCGACGCTTTTGATTTGTTGTAGGGTTTGAGTTTTAATTATAGATGATTACCTAAATTAAATAAAAGGCAATGAATTATATTCTCTCCTTTTTTCTACAAAATATTTAATTATACTCTAACTTTTCTGAATGCGTCATATACATTATAAACTATAATATCTCATGTGGTTTATAGTAAAATGATGATGGACATTAGCCCTTCCGATTAGGACAGTAAAAAACGATTGCGTGGATGAGACCTATGAAAAAACTGAAATAAAACGCAATTTTCGAAGGTAAAAGAAGTACACAATAAATTCATTTTAGCTTCGTTATATATATTCACATATTGCATTATTGGTATCTATCCATTCATACCTCTATAATTCATTACATTACATATATTTTTCTCAATATTAAACTCGTTTATTAGCTATTTCAAATTAGGTAGTTTTCAATCCTAAAAAAATATCAAAAATAAGCTATTTAATTAATCATAAGTGTCAATTAACATTTACATCAAGGCTAATTCTTTCTCTTTTTTTATGGTAATCAATCATGAAGTTAAAAATAATTTTCGGTCACATCAGTTTTTTGTCCTAAAAAGTACATTCATGTCGCATAATTACCGTCCAAAAGTTTTTGAATTAAAGGCATAGTTAGATCTCGAACTAATATGTGTTTTTAACCCTGTAACTTGCTCTGGAGGGAATATAGATTTTTACTTCGAAAACTTGACTTTAGTTGCAGGTAATCCGGGATTATAATAGTCTAAGACTTATTTACTTAAAATCAATGAAAATAATGCAACATATCTTTACAACTTTTCATTGCCATGTGGAAATCTATAACTCGGATGAAAAACTAGAGCCTTTGCGTCACAATAACTGATGTTACTGCTAGTTTGACGCAAAATGTGAAACAACAGCTGTTGTACTTCATTCGAACTCTTAAAAAAAAGATACAATAGAATATTTTATGCCGCATTATTTTAATATATATTTATATGGTACATAAATACATCATAAACAATGAAATTCACAAAGTTTCAGTAACTAAAGTCAATTCGATTTTTTTAGTTAAAAAAATCGTTATTTCAAACCTCGTCGTTAAGAAAAGGTCGTTAAAAAGGTTTAAAAAAACTTTAAACAGACGAAATTCAAGTTCATCTTAAATAAAAAAATGGAAGAATTTGTTTACTCTCTACATTATTTACAAATTTTGATAATTTATATTGACTGTAAATAGATATTGTATGAAAGTTCTTCACCGTAAGAGTTCATCCCTAGTGGAATATTATTTGTATTGACTGTAAATAAATATTGTATGAAAGTTCTTCACCGTAAGAGTTCATCCCTAGTGGAATATTATTTGTATTGACTGTAAATAGATATAGTATGAATGTTCTTCACCGTAAGAGTTCATCTCTAGTGGAATATTATTTGTATTGACTGTAAATAGATATTGTATGAATGTTCTTCACCGTAAGAGTTCATCTCTAGTGTAATATTATTTGTATTGACTGTAAATAGATATTGTATGAATGTTCTTCACCGTAAGAGTTCATCTCTAGTGGAATATTATTTGTATTGACTGTAAATAGATATTGTATGAATGCTCAACACCGTAAGAGTTCATCCCTAGTATAATATTATTTGTATTGACTGTAAATAGATATTGTATGAATGTTCTTCACCGTAAGAGTTCATCTCTAGTGGAATATTATTTGTATTGACTGTAAATAGATATTGTATGAAAGTTCTTCACCGTAAGAGTTCATCCCTAGTGGAATATTATTTGTATTGACTGTAAATAAATATTGTATGAAAGTTCTTCACCGTAAGAGTTCATCCCTAGTGGAATATTATTTGTATTGACTGTAAATAGATATTGTATGAATGTTCTTCACCGTAAGAGTTCATCTCTAGTGTAATATTATTTGTATTGACTGTAAATAGATATTGTATGAATGTTCTTCACCGTAAGAGTTCATCTCTAGTGGAATATTATTTGTATTGACTGTAAATAGATATTGTATGAATGTTCTTCACCGTAAGAGTTCATCCCTAGTGGAATATTATTTGTATTGACTGTAAATAGATATTGTATGAATGTTCTTTACCGTAAGAGTTCATCTCTAGTGGAATATTATTTGTATTGACTGTAAATAGATATTGTATGAATGTTCTTCACCGTAAGAGTTCATCCCTAGTGGAATATTATTTGTATTGACTGTAAATAGATATTGTATGAATGTTCTTCACCGTAAGAGTTCATCTCTAGTGGAATATTATTTGTATTGACTGTAAATAGATATTGTATGAATGTTCTTCACCGTAAGAGTTCATCTCTAGTGGAATATTATTTGTATTGACTGTAAATAGATATTGTATGAATGTTCTTCACCGTAAGAGTTCATCCCTAGTGGAATATTATTTGTATTGACTGTAAATAGATATTGTATGAATGTTCTTCACCGTAAAAGTTCATCCCTAGTGGAATATTATCTGTATTGACTGTAAATAGATATTGTATGAATGTTCTTCACCGTAAGAGTTCATCCCTAGTGGAATATTATTTGTATTGACTGTAAATAGATATTGTATGAATGTTCTTCACCGTAAAAGTTCATCCCTAGTGGAATATTATTTGTATTGACTGTAAATAGATATTGTATGAATGTTCTTCACCGTAAAAGTTCATCCCTAGTGGAATATTATTTGTATTGACTGTAAATAGATATTGTATGAATGTTCTTCACCGTAAAAGTTCATTCGTATAGTGGAATATTATTTGTATCTTCTTGTACAGACGAATTACTTTGATAACCAAGATTTTGTAATATGAATTATTTTCAAAATTTGAAGCCTTTTCAATACAGGTGTCGTCAAAATAAATCATTTTCAAATCTCAATACAGTCTGAAAAGGTTTACCACATTTCATTGTGTTTTAATATTGAATATCAAAAATCATAAAAATCAATTCAATTCCTATTAAACCAACCATTGACATTTCAAATTGGATCAAATCGCCATTCCTTGAATTTTTGAAACGAAAGTATTGAAACGAAACCTATATCTAGGAATCATCATTTGTGTAACCCTCCAAATATCCTCAGAAAGGATTATTGACATATTCATTTGAGACACCAATGAATTCGCGATGGCAATCGAAGCTATATATCGGACAATAGGGTATACTTTCCTTTCTTCTTTGAGTCATGTGGTAATTCATCCCTTTGTGTTATAATAATAGGGTATTTCATGCGTCACAATACAAGATGTCGTTCTATTGAATATGGAAACTCCGTGAATATTGCCGCTTTTGTGACTGGAAATTTACGAGCGATCGACAGTATTGTTCTTTTTCGTGTAGGAATTAGTTTTATATCAAATTTCGTAGCGATCTGCATTTACTTGGTATCAAATTTGAAAATTTTCATTAGGAGAAAATTAAATGTGATGAAGTTAATTTTCTGGAGTGATGAAAATTCAGGATGACAAAAGTACACAAAGTGCAAACTATGGCCCTTATTTAAATATAGCGAATATTATTCAAACTACAATTTTTCGAATAGTTCTATGGACTATGTAGAGTAGAGTGCTACTAATTGAAAAGAACAATAACAACAATTAGGATATATTTTAAACAGTACTGATGTCACATATTCCAACTTAAACTCAAATTAGATCGCATCTCAACTTCTGTTTGTCTAATAATATCTCTCCAGTCGACTATAATAGGAAGTAACTTCCAGGTTTGAATTGGTGGACTTCTGAAGCTTTGAGCACCGCATGTAATATCCTATTTGGCGACTAATTACCAATGCCACAGTTTAATTACTTTAGTTTGCGGTTATAAGATGAGGAATACAAGAAAGTTATGGTTAGGTTGCAGAGGATTATGTGAAATTGCTCTGTTAATCTTGGTAACAATTCCTTGACGTCAATATTATAAAGTAGATCATTTTTAATTATTGAAGAAACTAGTATAGTGAATGAGGTCAGAAAAATACAAAAGGTAATTATTATATCTAATAGTGATGTATACCTTCTACAATTGAGCATACGAATAATGAAGAATTATCTTTTATTATTAGTACATGCTTTAAAACTTAACAATGGAATCTCGAAAATATAATACGACTAAGCCATATCCAATTCATGTTACCATTTTATCCATTCTTCCCGTTGTTATGGCGCGTCCTATATTAAACTTTATCCCTAAGGATTTTCCAAATCAGGAAACCCCATTCTATTGAAAGTCTCGAGATATCTGTATTTTAATTTGTGATAAGTTCATTCTTTGAAGATGCGAAATATATAATAAACTAGTGTACTTACCCGTTAAGAATAACGTGTTCTCAATTGCATCACTATCAATATTTGTGTAATTTAACTATCAACACTTTGGTCCGTGCCCTCAAATTTTATTGAACTTATTAATTGAAAAAGGACAATTCATTACTGAAAATGACCAATCTAATAATAAATACATTCTTTCAGTACAGAGATTAGAGTTGAAATAATTCACAACCCATATGATTCATAATTACTGAATCAATATCGATTTATTGTTTCAGAAAATATTTCGTAGCCAACCAAATAATTCGTGAAGAAAAGAAACAAAAAAAAAACACCTTGAGAAATTGTAAATAAGATGAGGCATCCCTGCTTTGACATGCCTCTTTCTTGTGTATACATTTAGCTTGTCAGCAAGAAAAGGATGGTTATAGAGGCGCAATGATATACTGCTTATATTGTAGACCGGAGGGACGCTTTGTAGGGCCAACACGTACTGTGATTTAGAAACCAGAGAAAGAAGGAGGCACCTGAAGAATATCAATGGATGATCCTTTATAATGCTGTGAGCTAAATACACAGTGTTGGAGATGAAATGAAGGGCAAATAGAGTAAAAGGGATATCTAATATTATTACAAATTCTGAATAATAGATAGACACTTTACTCATGGAACTTCAGTAAGCGAAATTAATGGTGAATATTGGGTTTGAGTGGTAGATAGATCCTTTATCAGATAAAACTAAGGAATATCAAAATTTTAGATTTGTACTTCTATAAAACTGACATATTATATTATGTCAGTGAATATAACTGAATATTAGCAAAAGTAGTGTAAAATTCATCATAATAATCAATATCGTGCTAATTAAGTTATAAATTGTACTTGTAATTATGAAGAGCAAGTTAGCCGATATTCTATCGTGTTAGATAAGACAAAGTTAACTGGTCGATGAAGGGTATATTTATATAGTGTGCCGAGCTAATTAATTAAGCAGTGAGTGACTGAATTAAATTTGAACATTCTAGGTTCCTGAAAATCTACTTTATTTTCTTTTTCTAGGGTGGTTCAAAAGTAGGTAGACAAAAAAGAAATTTAATGTTAAAAAGCAATAGAAATCATAAAATGTTTCCACAGAATAAATTGCATGGAACATTTAGAAACAACAATTAAAGAGATTAACCATTTACCACATTAGCCACAAATGAGAAGCCATAGACAATCGAAACAAATGATATCAGAGTTTACTAGAGATGAATTTATGGTTCAGTTAAGAGAGAATCCCTGTTAATCTTCTATATTTTTTCTTAGAATCAATATTAATCATATCAAAACGACAAGGTGTATTGGTGATAACTTGGGTTGTGACATTATGCTTTTCATTTCTCAGATCCCGAAATTATTATAGAAAGTATTAAAGAGTATTGAATGGTTCTACTCTAGCGGTATAAAGTATTCGATATCATTTCATTTTTTTTTTTTTCGTCTAAGATATTCTTAACCCTAATGATTGTGACTATCAGAATGAACGGGAAGGCTTGAGTAGGTGTTGAAAAAAATATATGTGTTATTCATAAAACAATGGTACTGTATATTTTACAAGTTGTTAGTATATATAGTAAATTAATGTGTACAAAATTTCAAGTAAAAATATTGATTGGGTGGTGTGTGACCCAATCACAGCTCACGTATGTGTCTGTACTCCATGAAAAGGTGGATAGATATGTGCTTTTAGGCCCATCAAACTGTATTCCACAGTACAATTTATTTCCTAATCTACGTGATTTACGCTTATTTAGGACTATTTTCAACTCATAAATACAAAAATATATTTGGTATTTATGTAGGAGCAAAGTCAAGAAATGTTATTAGACTTAAAGGAATGACATAAAAGATATAAAGTAATTTAAGAAGGATGTGCCTAGAAAACACACGTCAAACTCATTAGGGTTATAATCTATGATTTTAAAAGCATATTGTAACAACCCTACTGATGACAAATTGAACTAATGAAATATAAGCAATATATATATTTACAAATTTAAAAACTATGTTTGGGCATTCACTCAATCAATGGTTTAAGCTAAAATAAGTCATGAGCCAATCTGACCTCAATTTTTTTCCGTTTGCCGTATCTTAACACCCAATTTCCGAGCACTGCAGAGTTACCCAAACAGCTGGAATTCGTACCCTATCCATTCTTCTCCAAGCGTCGATTCTTACGTTTTCGACACCTTCAATTTATTTTCCACTTGAATATTTAGAAAATTTAATCTTTCTTGACTGGCTTCCAAGTTCAAAGCAAAAACTCAATATCCTAGTCAGAAAAAATGGATTGAATTTAATTAAAAATGTCGTGAATGTTTCATGTATCTCAAGTGAAGTATTTTCTATTTTGGCAAATTAAAATGTGATCAAATTGAAAAAAATAGTTTATTATTTTCGCTTGTGCTCTATCAAATCCCGTTTAATTCAATTTTTATTCATTTATCATTACCGTTTTATTCACTTTCAATTTACAATCAACTTATAAGATGAATATATTAAAAAAAAGCAGAAAATTATAATATAGAATGAAATACCTAATTATCTCAAAATTTTCACAAATCATTATAGAACTCAAAAAATATTCAAACGCAATCTTACTCTAACATTGATGGAGGCCATAGAAGATTATGTTGGGAGTCTCACCAATTCACCCACGGCCCAAGTAAACCATAAAAACCCTAAGCTCCCTTTCAGAGTAGCAAGGGTATACATTTACTGACAGGTCATCTGCAATGTTACACAGGCATCATTGAGGGAGAAGAGAAGACTGAAATGAGACTATTTGTCTTCAGGAAAGGATCTGCACTGTCAAATTAAACTCGTAGTGAGGGAAATTACACTCATAGAGAGGGTAAATGACACTTGCTCTCATAGAGAGGGGAAATGGGACTTACTCTCATAGAGAGGGGAAATGGGACTTGCACTCATAGAGAGGGTAAATGGGACTTACACTCATAGAGAGGGTAAATGGGACTTACTCTCATAGAGAGGGGAAATGGGACTTACTCTCATAGAGAGGGTAAATGGGACTTACTCTCATAGAGAGGGTAAATGGGACTTACTCTCATAGAGAGGGTAAATGGGACTTACACTCATAGAGAGGGGAAATGGGACTTACACTCATAGATAGGGTAAATGGGACTTACACTCATAGAGAGGGTAAATGGGACTTACACTCATAGAGAGGGTAAATGGGACTTACACTCATAGAGAGGGGAAATGGAACTTACACTCATAGAGAGGGTAATTGGGACTTACTCTCATAGAGAGGGGAAATGGGACTTACTCTCTTAGAGAGGGGAAATTGGACATATACTCACAGAGAGGGGAAATGGGACTTACTCTCATAGAGAGGGTAAATGGGACTTACTCTCATAGAGAGGGTAAATGGGACTTACACTCATAGAGAGGGGAAATGAGACTTACACTCATAGAGAGGGTAAATGGGACTTACTCTCATTGAGAGGAAAAATGCGATTTACACTCCTAGAGAGGGGAAATGGGACTTACTCTCATAGAGAGGGGAAATGCGACTTACATTCATATAGAAGGGAAATGGGACTTACTGTCTTAGAGAGGGGAAATTGTACTTACACTCATAGAGAGGGTAAATGGGAATCACTCTCATAGAGAGGGGAAATGGGACTTAAACTCACAGAGAGGGTGAATGGGACTTACTCTCATAGAGAGGGGAAATGGGACTTAAACTCATAGAGAGGGTGAATGGGACTTACTCTCATAGAGAGGGGAAATTAACTGAAATTTAATGTTCTGTTATCGTAATTTGTGATAATAGAACATTACCAATAATTAACAAAAAAATTATAATTAAAATCATACCAATTAAAAATGTCAAATGACAGTATATTCTTCTTTCATTTCTTCCTCATTAATTCTATAAATACCTACATCTTACAAGACGAACCGTCTTAAAATCACGTTCTCTTGCTCTTGTTCGGCGATTTAATGAGCTGCCTCAAAACCTCTTATTAGGAGTGGTTTATTCTCACTGTAATTACAGGGAAATTATTAATTAAAGCTTATAAGGATTAATATGAATATTTTGCTTATGAAATAGTAAGTAGAGATTAATTATACTTTGCATATTAATAGGTATAATAAGATTGAAATAAATAGTATATTGGACAATGTTCAGATCGATTTGATATTAGATAATTTTTGGGTTTTGTTATTTATAGTGAAATATTCGAATAATAATTCAAATATAGAAAATAATCAAATAAATTATATTATAACTGATCAATTTAATAGATATCTATAATATTCATCCATGATAATCTATTCAATTTGATATGCTAATTTTGAATATAAATCATTTCAAAATTAATTATATAGAGAATTATAATATAAAAGTCATAGTCCTGTTAACCTTACCTGCCGTAATTAATTTAATTTCTTCTATTGAAGGTAGAATAATTATTCCTTTAGGAATTTCAAACGCTGCCTAAACAATATTTGCAAACGAACCTTAGGCCAATTCTAAGATCAAAGCTACATACAAATTAGTATATAAACGTTTAATATTCATACTTTCTTATCACTCGAACTAAGTATCTAGTGGTCAACATACTTCATTAACTATCAATATTCAACTTATGCATCCATTATATGATAAATATAAAAAATATTCTTGAAATGTCCGACTTTTAGCTATTCATTCCAATATCCATTAATTTCGAGAAGACTAATTGGAAAAATGTTTGAAACTTAGTTAATTAATATGCTGCTGATTTTAGAAGATTTTATATATTTAATCAGCGGAGTTCAATACACCAAATACAGTGAAACTCCCGAGTTATGAAGCACTCGAGTTATGGGGGACCTGAGTTATGAAATGCAAGAGTTAAGAGATGTTTTATATGTTTAAATTATAAAAAACGATATGCGTCTAAAATTGCCTCACCAGTTATTCCTCAATGACCATAGTTTTCTATGATTTTATTCATAGAAGACTTCTAGTGCACCCGTGATATGAAGTGGCTTAGTGTTATGTGGGATCCATGTAGGAACTCCCAAACTGAAAAACGAGATGAGTTGATCTAATAGTAAACTGCAGCTACTGTTTTTTTGTTGTTAACAGCTCACATACTAGTAGGGATAAATTAACACTCCTTAATTATTTAGTAAAAAAAAACATTCTGCAAAGTAGAGGACCTTTTTAACATTTTCTGTTTTAACCATACACTTTATCTGCTTCTATATTTGCATGTATTGAACTGAGAACAGAAGGAAAAATTGAGAAATAATTGTAAAACACTTTATTGACAAATTAGCAAATTGACAAATTAGCAAATTGACAAATTAGCAAATTGACAAATTAGCAAACTGACAAATTTGTAAATTGACAAATTAGCAAACTGTAAAATAAACAAATTGACAAATCATCAAATTGACAAATTAGCAAATTGGCAAATCATCAAATTGACAAATTAGCAAATTTTCAAATCATCAAATTGACAAATTATCCAATTGACAAATCATCAAATTGACAAATTAGCAAATTGACAAATCATCAAATTGACAAATTATCCAATTGACAAATCATCAAATTGACAAATTAGTATATTAACACATTAGCAAATTGACAAATTAGCAAATTGACAAATTAGCAAATTGACAAATTAGCAAGTTGACAAATTAGCAAATTGTAAAATTAGCAAATTGTAAAATTAGCAAATTGACAAATTAGAAAATTAACAAATTAGAAAATTAACAAATTAGCAAATTAACAAATTAGCAAATTGAAAAATTAGAAAATTAACAAATTAGCAAATTGACAAATTAGCAAATTGACAAATTAGAAAATTAACAAATTAGCAAATTGAAAAATTAGAAAATTAACAAATTAGTAAATAGAAAAATTATCAAATTGAACAATTAGGAAATTGTAAAATTAGCAAATTGACAAATTAGAAAATTAACAAATTAGCAAATTGAAAAATTAGAAAATTAACAAATTAGCAAATTGTAAAATTAGCAAATTGAAAAATTAGCAAATTGAATAATTAGAAAATTAACAAATTAGCAAATTGAAAAATTAGCAAATTGACAAATTAGCAAATTGACAAATTAGCAAATTTCTGAAAACTTTTTCTCCTTCAGTCACTGAGCTGACTATTATTTGATTACCATTGATTCAAAATCGGAAAAGCTGATAAGTTTATAGTAAAAAATTATGTAAAATCAATGATGTGCTTCAACGGTCAGATCCCCATTCCACATCCTCCATCATTTTCTAAACTGTCTCCATCACTTTCCACACAGTCCCAATCACTTTCTTCCCATTCCCCATCACTTTCTTCTCATTCTTATTCAATTTTCTCTATTCCCAATCAGAGTCGAAAATCACCGTCAATCGCTCACCCTTAATTAAGGTGCCTGCACACCAAAAGCAGTTGAGCGGGCAGGCAGGCAGGCAGGCAGGGCTTGAGAAATACGGTAATGCATTGAAGCGTACACTCCAAAAGCAGGCGGTTGAACAGTCAGGCGCGGTTAGCAAAGATACTAGCAGTTGGCGTAACTTAAATAGCTGCCCTAATCTGAATGAGAATCGGAGGAAAGAGCCCCCAACCCCTGCCCCCCTTTTTACCCTCGTTTAATTAACCTTTTTTGTAAAAATGAGTCGATTTTTAATAATCCATAATGATTTCGCCATTACTGTTTTAGAAAAGTATTAAGTTCTTTCTAATATTCATAATTTCTGTGATAGAAATAAATAGATACGAAACAATTTTGCTCAGTGCATTGCATTTCTAATTATAAATGTTAAAACCTGGAATCATATCTAACTGTTTCCAAAATATAATTGCTTCCATATGATTTTAATTATTATCTTTAAATGAATTAAACAATCTGTTTATTTTGGAACTTTTAATCGAATTATTAATATTGGATTAGAATACTTATATTAAAAGGTTATATTTCGTGTTTTCGGACACATCAACTTCTTAGATCATATTAGAAAATGATTCATAATTCAACATCTCATGTTACCTGCAGGTATCATGGGTACCAAATAGAAAGAAGAAGTGGAAATGTTAAATTATATATATTTTCTAATAAAATATTTTCATTACACTTTGTGTAATGTTGATTTCAATTTATTCATTATATTTATATTTATCAGCTTTTTATTTAATTTATTATTCATTAAAGTAGCTAATATGAAACAAGCCATTCATTGTAACTCTGTAAAGATCCAACTGCTCTATTGTGAAAGCTGTAGAGTCTATGTTCTTCTCGTGCTTTATATACCTAAATATATATTGAGATAGCTAAGTCATTAGCTTTATTTTAAACATATTCATTTCAGTTTCCCAATTTTCATCCTTCCAATAACTGGAACTATCGAAGCCCTAGCAGCGGATATTTCATCATCATACAAAGCATATGCAAATATGAGCAGGTATGAATTTCTCGAATGTCGCCCACGCAACTTACGTAAGCGCCCATAATATATCCCCAACAAATTATCCAAATAGCTACATACGGAATTTTGAAGGATACCAAAGTATCAGATTTTAATCTAACTTTGTTTTGCAATATATAGTGTTGACTTCCATAATCCTGTTTAATAATTACTTATAATTGTTTAATAATATCTATTTTATTTAATAGCCAACACATATCTATGTGCCGTGTAAACTTACTCGGATTCTCTAAAGATTTTGAATGTTTAATTTCATCGTAAACTCTAGTATTTAAAATTAGATCTTTCAGAATCTAATCACTTGCCTTCTGATGTTAGTTATCTATTGTGTCTCTTTGGCAGGTATGTAATAACTAGGGTTGTGACAATATGCGTCAAAATCATAGATCCTGTAAATATTATAAACGGAGAGAGTTGAAGAGTATTGAATGGTTCTACACCAGCGGTATATAGTATTCGAAACCATTTCATTTCGTCTATTTTATTCTTGAGATCTATGATTTTAAATGCATGTTAACACAACCCTAGTAATAACATCGTGTTGGTTTAAAGTGGAGTTCATTACCTTTCACCGAAGTTTACGATGGACCAAACTTAATATTCTAATGCACCACAATAAAACTTTTTCTGGGTGAATTATATTTATATCCTGTATTTAATATTCATATTAGTATATGTTCAAATGAATACAATATTTATCCCTACGAGCAAAGGACAATCGACCATTTGTTTTTTTCTGCGATAGAATCGAATTTGTTTATCGCAATTTTAGAGATACATATATTCTGAATTGAATCATCTACCTTCCACACACTAACTTGCTATGTTACCCTGTATTTTAAAAATAGATCCAATTACCTTATATTTTGAATGAGCAGGAACTGTTCATTCTCACAAACTTCTAATAAAAGATTTGGGAACAATGAATGAAACTAATCTAAATCTAAAACACTCAAAGATATTCCGAGTTGCAATTCAATTTATAAAGGAATATTGAGAAATAAATAAGAAATATGCTTTGTCTCCATAGCGAGATGCTTAAATGTGTCAAGTATAATGTTGATGCTATAATTTCAGTTACTGGTTTCCTTCTTGGAAACCTTAGTAAACTTATGAATTGAAAGGTGAGTGAAACGACGTAACCAGTTAGCATCCTTTCATTTTCTTGTCTTCATGAAAAAATTATGGAATGCTAATTTTTTTCGTCGTTTCATTCACTCCTCCATCCATAAATTTACTAAAATGTTATTATATATGTATGTGTTTCAATAGCTTCAAGTATTTCAGTATGATGTTTCCTCAGTTCCAATGCATTTAATTTTTACCTGTGCTGTTATTTCCCATTAATCTGACTCTGGCTTTCTGTTGCAGAACATCGCGTGATTTGCTGTCATAATTCTACCACTTTTCAGCCTTCGGTTATTTCGGGGAATTTTGTGTCAATGTAGCTAAGTTTATTTATGGGTTACCTTAGTTATACTGATGGAGTTACCACAAACCTACAAGATGGAATTATTCTACCAATCACGCGAGATGGAGTTATTCTACAAAACCCACATAATGGAATTATTATTCTACCAAACCCATAAAATAAAGTTATTCTACAAAACCCACAAATTTGAGTTATTCTACCAAAGCCACATAATGGATTTATTCTACCAAACCCATAAAATGGAGTTATTCTACAAAACCCACATAAAGGAATTATTCTACCAAACCCACAGAGTGGAATTATTCTACCAAACCCACAAAATGGAATTATTGAAATTCCTCTTCGATTTCCTTCATTATCTAAAGTGATATCGGCACGTAAATGAAAATAAGAATTTTTCATTAATCAACTGAGAGAATAATGGGTTATGTTTTCTGGTCACGTTTCTTGAATAACCAGGAAATATTTCTTTATTGCAATAACTGCAAACAATAATAATTAAGCAAACCCATGTCATTGTTATAATTAGAAACTCTCACGTTAACTTCAGGTAAAAAGACAGCTTGTTTGGTGCAACTGTCATATTTTAGGAAGGTAGTACACATTTTTGATTAGAGATAATTTGTTCTTATGTGATTTTTCATGAAATAGAATTGTTCTCGTAGTTTTCTTTTATAGCAAATTTATACATATTATATATCAATATATTAGGCAAATTTTACAATGTATTCATTAAAATTCCACGACTTACGTAGAAGATTAGCATACTGTAATAAGTATAGGCAGTGGATCGTTAATTCGTTCAATATAGAAGTAAGAGAAACTGAAAGGCCTCACAGCGAAAGATTTATAATATTTCCTCATTCTCAAGAAGCAAAGTCAGTCTAACGTGAAAATGGATGAATAAATTCAATGCCCAAATAGGTTTCTCTTATAATAAAAGTAGTAATACATTGTCCATATAAAAAACATCTCAGTGATCGGACAGCCACAGTTATCGAAAAGTTAGTGTTAACATAGGAAAATTCTACAATCGAAACGTCAGATTGGTTCATGGTTGTGACAATATGCTTTTAAAATCATAGATCATTAGAATATCATAGACGAAAAGAAATTCAATGGTATCGGATACTATATACTGCTGATGTAGAACCATTCAATACTCTAACCGTCTATAATATTTTAGGGATCTATAATTTTAAAAGCATATTTTCACGACGCTAGTGATCAATGCGTTTTAAGTACTAATCACCCCTAATTGCTTTCGGTAATTTATTAATCAATATCTCAAATGAGTATTAATAATATGAGGGAACTATTGAACTGTTTTAAAGTTCAAAATAACTTTAAAATAAATTTTAGAATTTTATTTGAAAATGATAAAAAAAATTATAATTTTTTAACAAATTTATTTAAAATGACTCAAAATTTCAAAATGAAATAATGGAAATAGTAGATAGCCCTTACTAGTTATGTTTTAAAGTTAAATTTTGCGATATTGAGTTATCTGCAAGGATTCTCAAACATCAACGATGCTTGTTTTTGTAAAATATTTTTATATTAATCAAAGACCAATTGCTATGGATAACAAATGCATATAATCTATTTTTATGAATAAAATTATAAGCATATTATACTATTTATATAGATAAACATATTCATGTTATTTATGTATGATTTAAATATATTACATGTTGTTACCATGTAAGCGATCTATAGGTATTGAATAAAAATAGTGAAGAACGTTTATTCAAAATACGAATTGACGATTTCCCTCAAGTATTTTCTTTCGAATTCTCGATTGGATCTCGATTTTGTGAATGAGAAATTGGTTTTTCATTTCAATGAAAAGCCAATCCATCAGATTTTCTGACGATATTTCATTCTGGTTTTTTTCCATGAAGAATACGAAGCGGTTTTCTTGGTGTGAATTCTTGTTCTTTCAACGATAATAAAATAATTTAGAAATAGTGAATATATGTGCAGAACAAGAGTTTGAATCCTGAAAGGAAGTTATAGTGGGGCCGTAGAAGATTAAGAGGGGACCTCTTTCAATCATCTTATACGGATCCACAATAACTTTTGAATGTCCTGAATTGAGGGCTTATAACTTAAAATATAAAATAATCGATGATAGAGATATCATCTTTCTTCGAAGAAATATGGTTCATCGAAAATCCAATCCTAATTTATCATAAATTTAAAATATTTATAGTCTCTAGTCTTTCATCAGATTTGTCAGATAAGAAATGGCCTGGCTAATGGTGCAGATGCCAAGAGTCGTGTAAATTGCTTCGGAAAATCTTTCTTGAATTAAACTGTTTTAAACTTATCTGAAATCGACGATTGGAAGAGTTATGAATTCGTGTGGCTAATTATCATCAGTATGAACTCATGAAGCACCAGAAATTATTTGAAGATCATCATTTCTTGAGTAGAATGTCCTACCATTTCTCTCCATAAATGATTTCTTTGAATGTAAGATAAGGAACTCTCATGATAATATCTGTTATATGACCAGAAATGTCTCCAAAAGAATGTACAGCATCTCTATTTCACAATCAACCTTCCGTCAGACTCACATTTTAACAACACAATTAGCTCGGCCATGCTTCCCTTTGAATTCTATGTACGCCACGCTATTTCTATTTGAAAGATCAAGATATACCTGTGTGAGCAGAAACTCAATAGGGAAGATTAAGATATACCTGTGTGAGCAGAAACTCAATAGGGAAGATTAAGATATACCTGTGTGAGCAGAAACTCAATAGGGAAGATCAAGATATACCTGTGTGAGCAGAAACTCAATAGGGAAGATTAAGATATACCTGTGTGAGCAGAAACTCAATAGAGAAGATCAAGATATACCTGTGTGAGCAGAAACTCAATAGGGAAGATCAAGATATACCTGTGTGAGCAGAAACTCAATAGGGAAGATCAAGATATACCAGCGTGAACAGAAACTCTATTGGGAAGATAAAGATATACCTGTGTGAGCAGAAACTCTATAGAGAAGATCAAGATATACCTGTGTGAGCAGAAACTCTATTGGGAAGATAAAGATATACCTGTGTGAGCAGAAACTCTATAGAGAAGATCAAGATATACCTGTGTGAGCAGAAACTCTATTGGGAAGATCAAGATATACCTGTGTGAGCAGAAACTCTATTGGGAAGATCAAGATATACCTGTGTGAGCAGAAACTCTATTGGGAAGATCAAGATATACCTGTGTGAGCAGAAACTCTATTGGGAAGATCAAGATATACCTGTGTGAGCAGAAACTCTATTGGGAAGATCAAGATATACCTGTGTGAGCAGAAACTCTATTGGGAAGATCAAGATATACCTGTGTGAGCAGAAACTCAATAGGGAAGATTAAGATATACCTGTGTGAGCAGAAACTCAATAGGGAAGATCAAGATATACCAGCGTGAACAGAAACTCTATTGGGAAGATAAAGATATACCTGTGTGAGCAGAAACTCTATAGAGAAGATCAAGATATACCTGTGTGAGCAGAAACTCTATTGGGAAGATAAAGATATACCTGTGTGAGCAGAAACTCTATAGAGAAGATCAAGATATACCTGTGTGAGCAGAAACTCTATTGGGAAGATCAAGATATACCTGTGTGAGCAGAAACTCTATTGGGAAGATCAAGATATACCTGTGTGAGCAGAAACTCTATTGGGAAGATCAAGATATACCTGTGTGAGCAGAAACTCTATTGGGAAGATCAAGATATACCTGTGTGAGCAGAAACTCTATTGGGAAGATCAAGATATACCTGCTTGAGCAGAAACTCTATTGGGAAGATCAAGATATACCTGTGTGAGCTGAAACTCTATTGGGAAGATCAAGATATACCTGTGTGAGCAGAAACTCTATTGGGAAGATCAAGATATACCTGTGTGAGCAGAAACTCTATAGAGAAGATCAAGATATACCTGTGTGAGCAGAAACTCTATTGGGAAGATCAAGATATACCTGTGTGAGCAGAAACTCTATTGGGAAGATCAAGATATACCTGTGTGAGCAGAAACTCTATTGGGAAGATAAAGATATACCTGTGTGAGCAGAAACTCTATTGGGAAGATCAAGATATACCTGTGTGAGCAGAAACTCTATTGGGAAGATCAAGATATACCTGTGTGAGCAGAAACTCTATTGGGAAGATCAAGATATACCTGTGTGAGCAGAAACTCTATTGGGAAGATCAAGATATACCTGTGTGAGCAGAAACTCTATTGGGAAGATCAAGATATACCTGTGTGAGCAGAAACTCTATTGGGAAGATCAAGATATACCTGTGTGAGCAGAAACTCTATTGGGAAGATCAAGATATACCTGTGTGAGGTGAAACTCTATTGGGAAGATCAAGATATACCTGTGTGAGCAGAAACTCTATTGGGAAGATCAAGATATACCTGTGTGAGCAGAAACTCTATTGGGAAGATAAAGATATACCTGTGTGAGCTGAAACTCTATTGGGAAGATCAAGATATACCTGTGTGAGCAGAAACTCTATTGGGAAGATCACGATATACCTGTCTTAGCTAGTATACATAGAAGATCAAGATGTGAGCTGTATGAGCAGAATCTCTGTAGAGAAGATCAAGATATACCTGTGTGAGCAGACACTCTACAAGTAGAGAAGTTCAAGCTTCCTGAGTCAAGAGGTGTAAATTGGTGTACAGATTTAGGAGACTCAATTTCAAATTAACTTCAGACATTTGTTCTCTAGGCTATGCGAAGCTGTAGCACCGAATATCTTAGATTTAAAGGATCAGATGGCAGTAGATTTATGTTGAGCAGTTTGTTGTTATATCATGTATAGTGTAATTGAATGGATGAAATTATATTCATGTGTAGATAAGACAGTATGTTGTCATGATATTTGTGATTGTCAAGTGGAAATATATTGAAGTTAAGTAATAATTTATTATAATCAATAGAGTTTATTAATATTAAAGATATCTTCAATATGTGTTTTCATCTGCATTTTTAGGTCTAGTTAGCATACGTACATACTCTACTATTGAAAAGTTACCTATCAAATATTTTTGCTAACTACATCGATAACAAATTTTGCAGCTTAATTACATATAATGTAGTATTCTTCTTAACCCTTTTACACGGTGACTACTAATGTTTAGTACGTTAATGAAATTCCAAGTTTAAGTCTTTTGAAGGTTTTTAAGTCTGTATGATAAAAAACCGTTGTATGAATGAAGTACACGTTATAGCAATTTAATTACGTTTAAAAAACCACCTATCAGTAATAGATAAATATATATAGTGGTAGAAATATGTACCACTATGTAGTCAACATTTTAATTAATAGATTTTAGTTTATTCATAAAACTTTAAGCCTAAATACGTAGAATAAAATTTCAGACTAACTTATATAATTTTAATAGCTTCAAAGTTGTTCATTTTCTTTTGATATGACTTCAATGGATAAAGTTTGAATGGTTGCAGAGAAACTTAGCTAATTAGAGAAATACTATTGGATGAAAGTTTAATCTAATTGATAATGATACATTTTTAATACGTACCATTACCACCATTAGTATTAAAACCTTTGTGGTACGGTTGGTACATCTTTGTACCAGGTGATTATTTTAAAAATATATCTTGCTATGATGACATTTTAGGGGGCAGAGAACATTGTGATAAACTATTTTTTTAAAGTTTGTATTTCAATTGAAGAACATTAATTATAGAATAAAGTATATACATTATATTTTTGAAAATTGGATATAAATTTTTTTCCTAATTAATTCTCAACGGCAGCGACATCTGCTAGTGAACATTTGAGGTACAACAAATGATTAAGCGCATGTATCCCTAACTTTGCAATATTTGTTTGTATGTTTTATCACGTTCTAGTTTACTTTATATTAAATTCATTTTTACATTCTGTTATATTCAGTTTTACAATCTATTAAATATAGTTTTGCAATATATTAAATAATCAATATTAAAGACAGATTGCAGCGCTTTTAAGTATCTTAAGTATTTTAACTTTTTAAGTATTATCAATTCGATAATTCTTTCATATCTAATAACATGAACGTTCGTTTGAAACCTGACAAAAGATATTATATGACAGATAAGTTATTTTGTGGGATGACAGATACTTCTAAAATATAAAACATTTAAAGAAGAAGTCTTCAATAGCGAGTAAATCGACTCAGAGAACTTTAATTTCATCGCGATGCCAAAAAACACTAAAGTTCTAAATGGAAACCAAAGTTTGTCAATTAGAGGCGCCCTCTACCTGGGGAAGTCTTTTCCGAGTGATGGGAGAGGTATTCGTCTGGTATTTACTTGACATAGTCTCCAAACTACAAGAATGCCATTAAGAGATCACCTTGGGAGCTAATGAGCCCAGAAAAGGTGCTAATGTAACTGTAGTTAAGTCCAAGAAACTGTAAAGAAAATGTGTTGAACCTTGATGACAAAAACTGTGTTACAAATTCTTAGAATGTATGTCAGTTAGATAGGCATATAGGATTTATTTTCTATCTCCTCTTCATTTTCTTCTTCTATCCGTGAGTGTGGACACGGGTGTGAGAGCCCGTTTCGTCTCTTTCCTAAGTAAGTGACTGTATACTCATGGAGTAGCTTTTCTGCATCCATGAACTTATCACCAACTGGTGGTAGGGGACTTTGGTCATGGAACCATATTTGCTGTACTCTTCTTCTTTAGTCCCTTGTATTTAATTCCCTTTTAATTTCTGCAACCTGACATTCGATTTTGAAGCAGACGTTAACCCCATTTAAATCTCTATCGAAACATATCAAATGCATATATTATTAGTTATATATGAATTAACTGATACATTATAAAGCATTGCCAGCATGTTATTGTCAGTTAAGCAATGATTAATATGCAAATCATGAACCGAGGACTTCGGATAGAAACTTGGGTCAACAAGCCATTACTGTATAATCTTACCTAATGACATCCAATGTGAGTTAATCCCTTCTCTGAAACTTGCCCCTGAAGAAATTAAACTAGTTAGTTGTACTTGAAGAACAGTGACAGAGAATTATAAACTATGCTTCACAGTATGATTTCTTGAATAAAAGATCCCATTGCAAAAAACTAAAAATTAGAATCATCCATTCTATTATATACTTTGAATATCTTTATAAGAATTACGAAAAAATTACCCCCTTTCATGCAAGTGATAATTTAAGAGGATTTTTGGGTTTACTGTTTCATCTTTTCAAAATTGATAACCCATTTCTATTTCTGTCATATGTGACACTTTATTGTTCGCAATTGAATAAGGATATATTTTTCCAGTAGAAACCTTATGGTGTCTCCATTGCAGAATATTCCACTTGTGCAATGTCCAATATATTGTTTTATCTCTTCAGAGAGAGTCTCAAAGGTCTTGAATAACTTAGATGTAGTGCACTATCTGAAATTGATGCAGTTATAGCTTCCATATGCGATCTCCTTCTCAATAATTTACTCTATTGTTTAGCTATAAGCTTTTGGGCGGAGACAGCTAACGGATAATATTGCCCTTCTCCCGAAAATGTAAATGATTTGCGAGCCAAAAATTACCTTATATAATGACTATTACAAATATAACTTAACAAAACTAGATTAATATGAGTTGCAAATATTCTGTGTTATCCAAAATATCCTAGAGATTAAATCAATTAAGTATTACTTATTTAGTTTTACGTTCAATTATACTTAAAATATGATAACTATATATATGTACATATGTCGTAATATATACCAAGAAAATGATTCAAGTTGAAGATTATTAAAAAAAAGATATGAAAATACAGTTGATGATACTTCTACATGGTTTACGTGACTTCTGTGTTATGTCACACTCTTGAAACACTCTTGTACGTTCTCTTGAAATTCCAAGCGTAGGCGACATTTCTTGCTCTTGAAGTTATTTTGGTTCACTTGAGAGCCCACAAACGGAGATACGAAATGAATCCAAATTCTGTGAGGCAGTTTAGTCAGTACCCGAATCACAAAGTTTTGGTGGAACAACCGAATAATAAAAAGGGACCATATTTAATCTTCTATAACACCACCGGCTTACAGACACTTGGCCGAACGGACGTTAGGCCGACGGGACATTTGGCCAAAATAATTTTATTTTAAATCAAAAAATGAGATGGTAATAACTATGCATATTATATAATATTAGTATATAGGGTGATTATAAATAATGATAGCAAGTTCAAAAGTATGAAGAGAAGCTTTCGTAATATGATTCGTAATATGGATATACACTGAACAAAAGTCTGAATAAAACATCTGTTCGGCCAAATCTCATACAGCCAAGTATTCTGTCCATCGGCCAAGTGTCATTCGGCGAAGTGTCCGCACACGAACACCACCATAAAACATTTAACAGCAAAGTATTATATTTCCTCTTTATTTTCTATGAAAGGAAGAACCCAATATTAAACTATCCAATCGGGATTGAAGGCATAATAAAATATAGTCCCTATTTAACATTGGTGAGTACATGATCTTTCGTTCAATAGATCCTTAACTTTCTAAAATATGGAGTTTGGTAAGCGTACCTAATGGAGAATAAAGGGCCTGTAAGTGGTAGATAGATTCTTTATCATATGTCCAACATCATTAAGGTGAATTCTCGATATTTTAGATAGTCTCTTTAGTTCATTTGGCCTCCATTTCAGCTTCATAATACTTGCAGACGTTTGCGTCTATCTGTCGGGAGAAATTTAACACTATTGCTCGAAATAGCGGATATCGCTACCAAATGAATCAATTATTAGAATACTGTCTTGAGATACAGGTACTGAAATGCCGTCAAAGATTTAGAGGGAATCTTCTGCTAGAATTGTTTTTCATTGATACTTGTCCCAATATTGTAACAATATTGTTAATGTTGTAACAATATTGCCAATGTTGTAACAATATTGCCAATGTTGTAACAATATTGCCAATGTTGTAACAATATTGCCAATGTTGTAACAATATTGCCAATGTTGTAACAATATTGCCAATGTTGTTGTAACAATATTGCCAATGTTGTAACAATATTGCCAATGTTGTAACAATATTGCCAATGTTGTAACAATATTGCCAATGTTGTTACAATATTGCTAATGTTGTAAGAAAATTTGCAATATAGTAAATTCGTAATAATACTTGGACAATATTTTCAATAAAGTTTACAGGAACTCTCACCATTTTAAAATGAAGAGACTGAAAATAGATATTTCATAATTTATAAAAATCCGACGTCTCAATTCTCGCCGGAATCATTTTCGAAGAATATATTTGGGTAAATTGGAATACAGGTTAAAATAATTCTACAACATTTATTGGAAATGAAAGAAATAATTATCTAAAAGTGAAAAAGAAAAAAAATGAAGGTTTCAAAACAGTATACATACATTAGTGAGACTAGACATCGTTACCAGACTTCTCATATCTAAATATGTAAACCATAACTTTATCTCTGGCATCTTTGGAACATAGATCTTTAAACTTAAAGTCCTGTTGGATTAATCAGACAGTTGAAACACAATTATAACTTCGTTTTCCGGAAAAACAGGTTATTGCCGACAAAACGAGAGATAATTAGCAAGTGCTATTAATTTGAAGTAACAAATGCTGTGAATGATAAAAGATACCAATTGAAATTAAACCAGAAAAATGAAAATTGACCAATTACAACATAAATTGATATATTTTCTAAATTCATTTCTATACTAACTTAGCTAACTATTCCTTACCGTATATTATAACTCTGTATTTATTATTTCATAGCATGACCTGTCATTCATTCCCTTATTTGTTCCTTAGGTTTAACTTATCCATTTGAGAACTGATATAAATTAGAAAAATAAAATTAGAAAATAATATTTTATAAAATTTAATACAATGTTCCAAAAAAATTAAATAAAATTTCATAAAATAAAATTTTATATGATAAAATTTTATAGAAACAAACTTTATAAAATAAAATTTTATGAAATAACATTCTTATGAAGTTAGTTTTATTAAATCTTTCATTTTATGAAATCAGATTTTATAAAGTCTAATTTTAGGTTTTTGAGTTAGCACTGCAAAACTTCAGAGAAATAACCACTGCTGGTTCCAAACAAATTACAGAAGATTGGATTCCTTGAACCGAAAAAAATCCAATTAAATCCAAGGATGAGTCCGAACCAGAGGATGTTTGTTTGGGATTTTGAGGGGACATTCCCTCTCCATCTTTACTCTATTGCAATTTTAATTGGGAGAAGCAGCAAGGGATATAGCAGTTGATGGCTTTTGTAAATATTATTGTATGATGCTATTAATCTCTGAATGTGAAAGAAATGTTTAGAAAATTATGATCAATGCTTTTAAAGTCTCCCAATTGTCCATTTTGATATCTATTTTCTCTAATATAATACATTTTAAATGCAATAAGTCTTGAATGGTGAACAAGAAAGAGATCATAGAGTTGTAGAAATATTCACTATTGATCAATAGTTCCAATGTAGTAATTTTTCTAGGTAAGCCAAATTAGTAGAGTTGAATTCTTCTTTTTCCAATTTCAAACGGAATGTTAAACTGTAATCTGACGTCCCTAGTCGAAATGTATACTAATTAGAGTGAGCCATATAAGAGTAAGTGAGAACACCCTATATATTTGGTGGAAACACCATGAATATTTTATATCAACATCATATTTTCCTGTGGTTTTACAAGCCTATAGCGAATGCCTATATGGATCTGTCATACCCAATTCGAACTGTGTCCTAACTACAATCCACATTAATTCGTTAAAATTCTCTCCAAGAAATCACTAACATGCTGTGTCGATTAGAACTCAACGAATAACATCTACGATCAGAATTAGAAAAAATATACATTCCACTACGATTCAGGGTACTAGGACATAATGCATAAGGACAAAATGAATAATGGACAAAATACCTAGAGGACAAAATGCATACAGAAAAAGTGCCTAACGGACAAAGGGATTAACAGACAAAATGCCTAACGGACAAATACCTAACGGACAAAGTGCCTAAGGGAAAAAGGCCTAACGGACAAAATGCATACGGATGAAATGCTTAACGGACAAAATACCTATTACGGACAAATGCCTAATTGACAAAATATATGAATATAGAGCATTTAAATAAAATAATATAACAATGAAATAAAAGAAATTTGGAAAGAGAATAAATGAATAAATTGAACATTTAAATAAAAGGGACGAATAGAAAATATTAAAGTGATATATTTAATGAAATGATGATTGGTAAATAAAGAACAATATATTATATTGTAATAAACCTTCCTATTGAACATCAAATAATATTCTTAAAAGCTTATTTAAAGCCTAATTAAGTAAAATATACTTCCAACTAAGTTAAAATTCAAAATTAGAGGATGCTATAATATCATTTTCCCAACGGAACAACTAGTACTTAGGTGCCTTCTAGCAATATAGTTGAGTAAAACAAATAGTGATCATATTTTTTTAATATAAAAATAAAATAAAACAATATGATTATACTATGTACTGTATATCTAAAAAATTTATACAAGATTTTAAAAATCAAAATAGAAATAATTATAGATCATAATAGAAAATTTCAAAATAGAAGATGATAATTATATTTAAATGATTAGTTAAATATAACAAACACTTTAGTAATAAATCACAAACAGGGCGAAATAAGAGTGAACACTAGGAACGCTGAATTACAAATGTTCATATTCAATTTAGTAATGATTAAATAAATCCTCATTGAAAAAATGTGTTTTAGCTCATTGTTTCCACTTTTTCTTACTTATTATAAATTAGAAATATTTGTCCACTTTTCCCATACAGGAAATAAGTTTACAATGCATTTTAGGCCATTGGGCCTTTTGCTCGTTATGTATTTTGTCCGTAAGCATTTTATCCATATGCATTCTGTCCTCTCACGGGATTCAGATATGACTAAATTAACCTAGTCGGAAAAATTATTTCGGCATATCGTCCATTATAGTCAAATACGGTACATACTGATCGTATTCTATCGTAAAATATTAAAATTTCAGACATTATCGTTGTGATTATTTGCGACAGTTAGACTTTCCTCAAATTATTCATAAATGATCTTTTTATCATTGATTATAATCGCCGAACAAGAGCTGACAATCTGCAATACTATTAGCGGTCAAGTATACGGTATCACAAGAATTTTCCCTATTTGAAATAAGTCTTCCAATCGTCCTTTGAAGTAATTCTACAATCTAATTATTTTATGCACACTCTGAAATAACGAAAGACATTTAAAAAAGAACTATAGAGTTATATAGTATTTGGGTAGGATTGTTACTAAACAGTGTTTCACTTATTTGTAATTCTTAAATTGAATGATATTCAATGAAATGTATCAGAAAGTGGTATCCACGATACACATTTGTGTTCCATAGGAACGGAACTTTTGATCGATATCGATTTTTTTTCAGCTCGCACTACTCAAACTAACTGAAAAGCCTCGAAGATAATGTTCTCACTTGAAGAAAGACATTTATTGTAAGGGCCTTCAGCAAAGTGCCCGGAAAACTGTCCGGCGGAAAACTGCCAGTCACTTACTGGGCATTTATGTATTTTTTTTATTTTTCTGAATTATTATTTAGTTATAAAATATTAAAATTGATATAAAACGGCGTTAGCTCTTCGTAAGGGGAGATTCATTTTTACAGTAATAACTATATTAATATTTGATTACTCATAATTCAAAGGAAAACAATATTTCAACAAAGCTACTTTATGAAACACACAGTAAACCAACATATGAAGACACAGTATATCTTATATATTTATAAGATTTATACTATATATCTTATATATTTTAGATTAAATGAATTTTAAATATACTTATATGCATGTTCAATATTCATTTCATTTACATTTTCATTCTTCATGTCATTAACACCTTCATTTTTACAATTTTCATTTATAAGTAAAAAGTATTATCAATTAATATGCAATCCTATTCGATCGATTGGAATTGTCAGAGAATTAAGTAGGTAACAGCAGTTTGATAATCATAGATGTTGGGTTGCAAATTCTAAATATTTCACAAACATCGATCGAAGTTGTTTTACAATGAGTACAAGCGAATATTAAGCTTGAAGGATTGTTCAAATCTCAAATTATAATAAAAAAATAATTAGACAATAAACCCGTTATGAACTGATAATATAAAGATTCGTTGTGTAAACAAAGAATTGCACTCTGTCTCTAATACATCAATTTATTTCTTAGTTTCTTCTCTTAGTATTTTTAAAGAAAGGTTTTAGTTTTCAGGTTCTACATTGTGTTTGATTTATTTCTGTAATATTTATATAATAATGTATTTTACATATTTCTCTAATATATTTATCTACATTTAACTATTATTTTTTTTTTGTATATTTAGTAAAAATGGATGTTCCCTCAACTCTTTAACTGAAAGAGAACGCCATTTTTTTTACCAATTAAATGTTATTAGTGTCTAAAGTCATTAAATTGCCAATAAGTTTCTGGCATTTTTCCGCTTCGGCAGTTTTCCACCTGGCAATTTTCCGTTTAGCTTCAGCAAAAACCCCTCGCCCACGAAAGTACGCCGAGAGGTGCACCGACAGTTGGGACAATTGGGCCCCGACAGTTGGGACAATTGGGCCCCGACAGTTGGGCCCAAGACAATTGGGACCAGGACAAATATGCCCAACAACAATTGGGACCCAGACAGTTGGGCCCCAAAACAATTAAGCCCAGAAAAAAATTGGACAGAAGACACAATAAAGAAATGTTACCATGTTCTTACTAAGGAAGTGACAATATTATATTAGAAATATGATTTATTTTCTCTAAAAATATGTTTATATTTTTTAAATTCAATTCATATACTTGATAAGGTATATATTAGCAATCTCCTTAAATCACATTTGGATGCTAATCTCATGTATCGGTGTAATGAAAAAATCTTTGAATTATTTAAATAAGTCGTATTATTTTGAATCATGTCATATGGTTCTAAACTTCCAATGTGTAGTGTACATCGTCTGACAAAGACAAATATTTGGTAAAATAAGGGTGAATTTTGAAGGTTTTACGTTACATTGAACAGTTATTTGAACAGTTGTTGGTATAAAATGATATTATGAGAACTTTTTGTAATTATAATTCATAAACCTCATCAGTATTGAACACTGAACAGCATTCAAATAATTCACGTTACCTTTAATTCAATTTGTATATTCCAATAATTCCGGTATGTTTAAAATGGCTTCATTCTTATTTTCTATTGTTTCTTCATCTAAAATAACAACATTCTTATTTTCTATTGGCTACATCCTAACTCATTTACTTCACAGGAGTTCAATATACTGTAACTAGGAAATTTGTTGCTTACATGACCTATCTCAGAACAGAAAATTATTATAGTTTCAAAGAATAATAGTATTTATTCATAAAAAGAATATGTTTTATTGAAAAATATTTATTTATCTTAACGAGAATATTTTTTTCATGCAAGTAATATTCTTTATTTTAAATATGCTCGAGACTTTATTTGTATACAAAAGGCATATTGTCAAAAACCTAGTTATTACAGTAGCAAGGGTCTTTAATTAAGTTAATACAGTATACTCTGAAAAAAAGTGACAAATAATATAATTCTGTCGGAGCCCAATTGTAGTGGGGCCCAATTGTCTTGGGCCCAATTGTCGGGGCTCAATTGTCATGGGCCCAACTGTCGGTCTACGCGCCGAGACTTTCTTAGCCAATACAGTGTGCAGAAATGACGAAAACAAGCACATTACAAGCTTAAACTGTTCATCAGAGTGAACGAAGAATTTGAAAAGAGTGAATCTGTGATCAAGAAGCCCAAAAATTGGCCCTGTAACAAAAGGACAGCAGAGAATTTGAATGAGCTGATGAACATGATGGGTGACAAGGCCAAATTTTATAGAATTACTTCTGTACAACCTCTTACCGAAGCACACAAAGAGCAGCGGCGACAGTTCTGTAAATGGTTCCTTGAACAGTAAGAAGATTTTGTGTAGAGGGTAATCTGGACGGGCGAAAAGTTTCTTGTGTTGCTCCAAAAAAGCTCAAAGAAAAAACGACGGCAATTAAGTGGTCTACCTCAAACTCCCGTGAAATGATTGAAACCAATGATAGGAATAGTGCCAAAGTGATGATATTCGTAGCGGTTGTTGACGGAAAAGTTCCGATTGTTTATCCATTCATCACTGAAGATGGCCGTTCAGCTTCTGTGGCGGGTACCAGCTATCAGGAACTACTCAAAGACACAGTGTGGCCATCTTTCCGCTCCACCACTGCAAGGCAAAATTTGTGGTGGATCCAGGACGGTGCTCCACCCCACTCCACTAATGATGCTACAGCGTTCCTTCTTGAAAAGTTTCATGGACGAGTTATCAGCAGAAGAAAAGACAAAATATTGCCAGCCAACAGCCCAGATATCAATCCACTGGATTTCCAATTCTGGATTTCCAATTCGTTGAGCTACAACGACAAGTTTACCTACTAAACCCACAAAACATCGAATAATTGGTGCAATGCATCCGAGATTTTGCAAAATCCTACTATCAAAGAGTTGCTACAAACATGTTGAAGAGAGCAAGGCTATGTCTCCAAGCCGGCGGTGGGCAGTTTCAGCACCTTCTACAAATTGACCTATTAAAAATATATGTGCCTGTTGTTTTGAAATTGTCGGGTTTAAGAACAAAAGTTCCACTAATAAACTTTCAACAAATATTGGGTTTACTCCTTCAGTAACTTGCAAAATAAAATTATGGCTATTTCAAAAATGACAAATAAACGAAACACACTCTATTTTATTCATGTTCCTTTAATTTAGTTTGATAAGAACAGGATTCAATAGAGAAAAACAAAGCCATATAAAATCTGAAACTAACGCAGGTTTATCTTCCATTTTTCATATTTACAGGACATCAAAATAAATAAAGAGTGAACTTTTGGTCATAAGCATTGTATTAAATGGGTTTAATATATTAATCGGTCCTATGATCTCAACTAAATGTGAAAGCTGGTTTCAATGGTAAAGGGTTAACATAAAGAAAAAAATTATTTACCAATAAAAGCTATCACTTCTATAAAAATCCATCAATAATCAAAGGAAATTTCATTCGTTTAAGAATAAAAAAACCAAAGCATGCATATCGTACCGAGAGAATTATAGTACATTGAAGATATATTTCACTCCCATCTCAATCCCAGCTATATGAAAAATTAAATATATTACATAAGTTTAACCAGAATCTTTGGATTTTTAATATTTGGATTGAGAATACACGAAGGATTCATGAATCACAAAAAGATCAAGTCAAAGGGAATATGTTATTTAATTCCAGGAATAGTCAGAATTTCATATGAAAATTCTTTTGCAACATTGTTATATTTATTTCGAAAAGAAATATGTTATTCAATATGAAACTTTGAATGCAATATCTATTTGTTGTGGAATGTTCAGAATATTATATTATATAGATATATTTAAGAGATTTATAACAATAAGAAATATTGGTAAACAAATTTAGAATAGTTTTCGAAGTTGATTTATTATAAAATATGCACAGCAAATCTTCGTACATAACGAAGTAAATAAATAAATAACTACTTCACATATAATTATATATTAAAAATGCCGGCCATATTAATTAAAAACGCTACTTATTACAGTTAGGTCATAAACTCATATTAAGTAGGCTATATGATTACTCTAATCTTATTTCAGTCTCATGAAACTTTTTCTTAGCTTCACTAGCTCATAAAACTCTAGTTCATATATTAAGAAAGATATATACTTTTTTTTGATAATCACTAGTTAAATACAAGAATAAAATAAATTGTACTTATGGTACACAGAAGGTGATACAGTGTCCATAACTACTTTTACTCTTGACTCTGACGTCAAAATGACACCAATGGTACACAGAAGGTGGATACAGTGTCCATACCTACTTCTACTCTTGACTCTGACGTCAAAATGACACCAATGGTACACAGAAGGTGGATACAGTGTCCATACCTACTTGGACTTGAGACTATAACGGTAAAATAATTGTATGTACTACATATCATTATCTATTTCACTACGTGGTCAACATCTCAAGATTATAAAGTAAACTTTTCTATTTCCTTAAAACATAGCATTCCATGACTAATCCTATTTTCTTACCATTCACATTTTTACCAATAGAGAGGTATGTTTTTCTATCACAATGAACAAATTTAAGACTTTCTTTACAATAGCAACTTCTGTATGAAAAGTTTTCTTCTTCAATAAGTTTTGGAACTCAATTTTCAAGATAATTATAACTTCCTTTAATAGTCTGATATCGAAAAATTACCATCTTTATGAAACTTCTTAGATTATTCCTTAATCTTAGGAGAAGGAAGGAATATTTTCAAGAATATTAAAGGAAGAGAACTTATAAGTCAGGATGTATTGATGACACAAACTTACTCATTCTAGATATTAATAGTTAATTTGAATTTTGAACTACATACTGAATATATTTATAAATTTAATAGTAATATTAGTGTGACCTGTATCAATGATACTGTTTCAAATTATTAGTTTTTCTTTTTAATTTGTGATTCTATGTTGATATAGAATGACTGTTTAACCTGTTTTGTGACACACGGACGGACGGACGCGGTTCTTATTATAGTATAGATTTGTATCATTGATCTTAAAACATCATAAAAGAAATATTTGGAAGTTTTGGAGTGACAATTTGATGAGGCCTTACATTTCACATAAACATTACAGAAAATATATCTTCGGAGTGTTTCCCAATTTTCAAAGTGTGGCAGTTTTACATCTCTGAGTCTCCAACTCTCCAACTTATCGGTCCGATCAGACTGGAAATTACCCACAGAGTGTCCACCTAAAATAAATTGCAACAATTTATTCGAAATGGAGATATTCGGACCTGAAATTTCAGTTCATTTAAATAATAAATGGAATGAAATGATAATATATATCTTCAGGCTTTATTTCTTATTGAAACTTGTTTCGTAATTCGTTGAAGTTATAGCATATAAATAGGAATCACTTAAATTTATCTAATAACTTTATTGACAAAAGAAATGTGGTTCCAAAGATAAAAATCTTCCATAATTGAAGTGTAAATCGGGTGAATAAGCTATCTAAGATTTTCTGAATTCTGCTTAGTCATACATGTTAATTAAAGGATTTATTTATCATTAAGACCCTGTACTCCTTTGAATTCTTTTATCAAAATCCAATTCTCCTTGAGTAAAGAATCTATTTGATGAATAAATTACAAATTCCAAATACATGCTTTTCAAATGTTTACGATATTTACCCTGCAAGTACTGTTTTTTATTATTTTTTTGTTCTTCTGTAAATATAGTTCTTATGAATTGATAAAGTAAACATTTTATAAATAGCAATACAAATAAAATACTTGGTGTCCGGTAAGGTCACCGCTATCAATTCATTTGCAGAATTTACCGGCCGCAATTCACCGCATGGTAGTTAAATTCACTGTGACTCAATTCACCGCCGGAAATTTGCTGCCCACAATTCACCGCATGGTAAGTTCACCGAAACTCAATTCTCTGCACGGACAAAATGCAACAATAATAAAGATTACAATAATGATTTACAAAGGCCTGTATTTTACATAAACAGTAGGTTTTTTTTATTCTTCAATTGTTCATTAGTCCTCATGCTATTACAAAGCTGACCAAACAGACAATACTAATGTCTAAGGTTGGCACAGGGCATCCAATGAGTAAATGACATCTGAACATCCTAAATCCCGCTTCACACTTGCCATTTTTTTAACACAGCGTGAAAAAAAAGCGTCATTTGGTGTTTCAGCGATAATTTTTTTTTTTCAATGAGAATTTTTCATAAGCGCTTAAAAAACGAAAGTGTGTAAGATTTATTTTTCCACGGTGTTAAGAAACGCAAGTGTGAAGCAAGACTAATTCATGGAATATTTTAAAATGCATGAAAAATGAACGAAAACTCGCAGAATTAACATCAAACAATATATTGTTAAGGAAAAAGAAACCCATGTGAAGAAAGACCTTCCTTTAACATGCTGCTCGTCTACAGAGTTTGTTCTGGCTTTCACGAAAATAGCGATGCCGTTGATTATATGTGCAGCATTGCACGCGATTCAGTTATTAAATATAAATCATCTTTTTGCATTATATTTATTTTATTTGATCATTTGTTTTCGAAATTGGATTTATTTATTGCAGCAGATTCTCGTAAATTAAACTTATGAAGAGTCTATTAGTGAATATGGAATAAGACGTAATATACATATATAGTAATGAATATGTTTTCTTGACATTGATTCAAAGGAATTATCAACATACATTACTGAAATTTACCATCTCTGAGTTGAGTCCGGTAAACTTACCATGCGGTGAATAGCGGGCGGTTAACTTACCAAGCGGTGAATAGCGGGCGGTTAACTTACCATGCGGTGAATAACGGGCGGCTAACTTACCAAGCGGTGAACTTTCCATCTGTGAATTGAGTTGAAATTAAATTAATTGTTCACCGGTACTCGCAAAAATGACTAACCTCCATTTTAGATCAATATTTGAATATCAACAGGTATAAAAGTATTTTAATCCCAACCATTTCAACCCAATCGTCATTCCATCATGGTATGACGTCAATAGGGTACGAAATGAAACATATGACTTTCTACTAATGAACATCATTGGTTTGTAATTGAAATGTCCAATTTACCAGCTTTGTAACTGTGAATGTTTCAATTAGATGCAATTATTAGATATGGTTATTGAGACTTGTAATCGCTATGAGGAAATGAAGATTCTAATGAATGGAAATTGATGAATTTATCGCAATTAATTCGATATTTGGGTTTAAATTATGGTAACTACCTGATGTTTTAATGTTTGAAGATGTTTAAATGTTTAAAGATGTTTAAATGTTTAAAGATGTTTAAATGTTTAAAGATGTTTAAATTAACTGGATAACTTTAATGAAAACGATGACATTGTCATCATTGATCTAATTGAAAAACATACCTCATGATTATCTGATATAATTATTTATATATAAAAGGATTTTTCTAATTGTATAAAATTGTTTCAAATATACTCTGTATATATGAGGCTACATTCATCAAATGATAAATGGCGTTTTGTTTCTTTTAATTTGATGACTAATTTTCTATTAGTCTGAGTAGGTGCTTATATTTTCATCATTTCATATCTTGTTTATAATTTTTGACATCCAGGTAATTAGGACATCTTTTATTTTCAACATCTTCATTCATAAACATAGAGGTAATCTTTTCCTAAATGATATGTATAATAGCATCATCAGGCAGATGAGTTTGTTTTTATTTATTAACACAAACAAAAGAATGAGATACATCTACATACATTCATTAAATAGTATTATTAAAAACACTAAATATAATTATTACACACTACACAGGGATATACCTTACTAGACACTGACAAAATGAGTAGTGAAATGGCTTGGAATAAAATGTGCTTTATTTGGCGCTTGGAATAAAATTAAACCTTAGAGGTGTACAAAATTGCTTATTTTCTAAAATATACCGTGAATTTTTTTTCTAAATCTGATAAATTGAGCATGATTAGTTGTAAATGAAGAATATTTTTATTGAAATGGTTGAGTATAAAAAATATAATAATGACTATTTCTCGTTCTTTTTGTACATTTAAGGTTAGGTTGAGTTCTTTTATTGAAAGTTCTTCTGCTATTATCAGGTCTTCTTGGTTTGGAATTGGTGTATTGTATTGGGACTACTACTGCTCCTTATTTCTTGATTTTTAATTATAATGTGATAGGTATCGCTATTAAACCATTTTCTGTGCGTGATTTCTCATCCAGTCTTTTAAGGCTGCACTCTGTATAGTCTAAGTGCGTTGATTTAGAAGGTATAAAAAATAAAGTTGATGGGACGCTCCTAAGAGACAGCACTCAGGCCTACAAGTGGGCCCATATGTACTAAATATCGGCCTTAACCTAATCCCAGCCAGGTGACTCAAACCTTGCCAGTAACCACTCGTTCACACAGGGCATAAATCCCACTGAGTCTATAATTAGGAGGTTTACACTCTTCCTCTGGATTAGTGTACATTTTGAAACCTAGGTTGCATGATGAAACTCTGCTCAAATTAATAATTAGAATCAGGGCAACATTCTGTTTTCAGATGTTATTTAGACTTTATGGAATTATTCCTTTATAATAGTGTTAATATTTGTGACTAGTGTACTTGCCCGTTAAGAATAACGTGTTGATGATTATTAATTCAGAGTGATGATTGTTAATTCAGAGTGATGATCTTTATTTCAGAGTGATGATTGTTAATTCAGAGTGATGATTGCTAATTCAGAGTGATGATTGGTAATTCAGAGTGATGATTGCTAATTCAGAGTGATGATTGTTAATTCAGAGTGATGATTGTTAATTCAGAGTGATGATTGTTAATTCAGAGTGATCATTGTTAATTCAGAGTGATGATTGTTAATTCAGAGTGATGATTGTTAATTCAGAGTGATGATTTTTATTTCAGAGTGATGATTGTTAATTCAGAGTGATGATTGCTAATTCAGAGTGATGATTGTTAATTCAGAGTGATGATTGTTAATTCAGAGTGATGATTGTTAATTCAGAGTGATGATTGTTAATTCAGAGTGATGACTGTTAATTCAGAGTGATGATTGCTAATTCAGAGTGATGATTGTTAATTCAGAGTGATGATTGTTAATTCAGAGTGATGATTGTTAATTCAGAGTGATGATTGTTAATTCAGAGTGATGACTGTTAATTCAGAGTGATGATTGCTAATTCAGAGTGATGATTGTTAATTCAGAGTGATGATTGTTAATTCAGAGTGATGATTGTTAATTCAGAGTGATGATTGTTAATTCAGAGTGATGATTGTTAATTCAGAGTGATGATTGTTAATTCAGAGTGATGATTGTTAATTCAGAGTGATGATTGTTAATTCAGAGTGATGATCTTTATTTCAGAGTGATGATTGTTAATTCAGAGTGATGATTGCTAATTCAGAGTGATGATTGGTAATTCAGAGTGATGATTGCTAATTCAGAGTGATGATTGTTAATTCAGAGTGATGATTGTTAATTCAGAGTGATGATTGTTAATTCAGAGTGATCATTGTTAATTCAGAGTGATGATTGTTAATTCAGAGTGATGATTGTTAATTCAGAGTGATGATTTTTATTTCAGAGTGATGATTGTTAATTCAGAGTGATGATTGCTAATTCAGAGTGATGATTGTTAATTCAGAGTGATGATTGTTAATTCAGAGTGATGATTGTTAATTCAGAGTGATGATTGTTAATTCAGAGTGATGACTGTTAATTCAGAGTGATGATTGCTAATTCAGAGTGATGATTGTTAATTCAGAGTGATGATTGTTAATTCAGAGTGATGATTGTTAATTCAGAGTGATGATTGTTAATTCAGAGTGATGACTGTTAATTCAGAGTGATGATTGCTAATTCAGAGTGATGATTGTTAATTCAGAGTGATGATTGTTAATTCAGAGTGATGATTGTTAATTCAGAGTGATGATTGTTAATTCACAGTGATGATTGTTAATTCAGAGTGATGATTGTTAATTCAGAGTGATGATTGTTAATTCAGAGTGATGATTTTTATTTCAGAGTGATGATTGTTAATTCAGAGTGATGATTGCTAATTCAGAGTGATGATTGTTAATTCAGAGTGATGATTGTTAATTCAGAGTGATGATTGTTAATTCAGAGTGATGATTGTTAATTCAGAGTGATGACTGTTAATTCAGAGTGATGATTGCTAATTCAGAGTGATGATTGTTAATTCAGAGTGATGATTGTTAATTCAGAGTGATGATTGTTAATTCAGAGTGATGATTGTTAATTCAGAGTGATGACTGTTAATTCAGAGTGATGATTGCTAATTCAGAGTGATGATTGTTAATTCAGAGTGATGATTGCTAATTCACAGTGATGATTGTTAATTCAGAGTGATGATTGCTAATTCACAGTGATGATTGTTAATTCAGAGTGATGATTGCTAATTCACATAGATTGGTAATGTTATGTGAAAAACGAAGCAATTCTCAAACATATGTTAAGTGTTAGATGAATAATTATGGTTTGAGTGATTTTGTAAATTTCTCAAATCACAGGTTTCTAATTTTCTATTATTTTCAAATATTTCAAAAAGTTTCAAGATTTTCATTTATTTGTTAAACTTTCTTTTCGTGTGAAATTTGTAAACTGTAGAAGAAATTGTACAGATACACTTTTCTTTGATTGTTTATCGAATTACTTCGATCAGTAATGAACCAGTTAATTATTTCTTAATTGAGGCTTTGGTTGACTTAAAAACCTTTTATTCTTTATTTTATTCATAAACACACATTACAATATAATTAGGGTAAGAATAGTTTATTTGTAATATATAAGCCTGTAGATATAACTACGCACACATGTACATGCATCTTCAGGATAGTTTCCCGATCCACTTACTTATTCAAACGTATCAAGGAAGGAGGGGACAAATACGCTAAACATATAGACGATATGCTCCACATCGACTAATTGCAAAAACCATTTTTGCGTCAAGTTAGTTAGAAGTTAAGATGTTAATTCGATAAGATTGCTTCAGGAGTTGAGAGTGAGAAACCAAGTGAACTCTTGGTGTAAATATACTTAATAGAACGGGTAGAATTTCTCTCGCAACAACTTGGCCGATAAATTGACACGAAGTTAGATGGAGAAAGTTCCGCAAAGAGAGTTTACTTTGGATATTGGCAAATGTTAATTGTTATCGCGATTCGATTCTTCTTTATATATTTCATATCGCAACTTGCTGTAAAATGAACCAATTATCGGTATCCAATTATTCAAAAATTACCTGATGGAAAATTTCCATCAATTTTCGACTATGCATCTTGAGTTCTCAAAGTGTCAAATCTTCTTTTACAATCCTCATCATCGTAGTTTTTTTTTATATCTTCACTTCTGCTCCAAGTCATCTCATGTTTCGTTGTCCATTTCGTTGAACCCTCTTCTTTATAAGTTCGATTAGTATTTTGGCGATAATCACGAAACGAAATTGTCATCAACAAGCTTGATGGAAGTTGTACCTGTCATCTTGTAAACAGTTTTGGAAGACACCTCCAACTCTGAACAGTTTAACAACATCTTTGTTTATCATTCCAGCCTGCATAAACTCTACAATTTTTTTTGACCTTTCCTACTCATCGACGCCATTCTTGCAATCTATTAGAGGTATATAACTGAAATAGTAAACAAAGAAACTGAAGACTATAACAAAGCGTTCTACAAATTATGAATGTTTTCAAGGAATAAACGTCGTTGCTTGACGTTTATACCTTGCTTATAAAGATTAGCAAACACGCACACCTGATTCCCTTTTTCTTCATACTGATTTCAATATCATATATTTATAATGTATTATGGTTACATTTTTTCTATTCATTTCGTGCAAATATACTGACATCGTATATGAAATTTTCTACTTTTTTCTAATTTCCATAACTTAAAAGTTTTTCCTTATTAGGTAAAATAAATTTTATTTTAGGAATCTGCACGCACTTTATATTAATATTCACTATGAAATCATGTACATCTTGGGTACATGATTTTTAGGTACATCGATATAGAGTGAATGACAATGCTATATTATTGAAGAAGATTATTACAATGTTTTTTACGTATATTGAACCCGGCAATCATTTAGTTCATTAAGGTTTATTTTGATTATACATTGCAATCATAAGATATCATCATTGATATTTAATGAATTAAAATGCCATGATTTCACTTATCGATCTTCGTAATTTTTAATATTGAATTTATTTTTTTAATGTTTCACATATGTAGATATCGTAGGATGTGGTAAACCCCACTTCTAAAGTTTCCGCTATTAGGGTACCACCAGGATAATGACAGACAACAACCTCTCTGAAGGTACGTTTTGCATCCAGCGATTGTTACTATCATCGCTCAGCGATTATCGCCCAGCAATAAGAATATATTGAAATAGTGATCAGTGATAATCTTTTGTTGCAAAACAGCCCAATAGGAATAACATCGTACTAGTGCTCATCAATAATCGCTGGACGACGATCGCTTAGTTACGATCGCAATAATCGCTGGGCGACGATCGCTGAGCGATGATCCCATCAATCGATGCATGCAAAACGTACCTTCAGCTTTTGTATTTCAACGACTAACTACTGTCTACAATGGAGAGACTCAAAGCCACTCACTACTATAGACCCTTCCGTACACACAAACAAACTAACATGTACATGCAATGCATGTAATCATCACACGTTATTAGGACATATTTAACTAACGAACAGAAAATAGAGGAATAAAACTTTTCTACAGCTTACTAATTGTAAATAAAAAGAAACTGATATAACTGTTTGCATGAAAAAGTCAATACAAAACTGTATGAGAATCAATACATTCAACACACCAGTACATGAGAGACAGTACATTCATCACAACAGTACATGAGAGACAGTACATTCAACACACCAGAACATGAAACACAGTACATTCAACACACCAGTACATGAGACACAGTACATTCAACACACCAGTACATTCAACACACCAGTATACATGAGAGACAGTGCCTTAAATATATTAATATAGCATTAGTTCATTATTCTCTCTTCATTTTCCTCCAAATGGTATAATGACTGAGGATCATCACCGTCACTAACTTCACTCATTCATCAGCAGAAGTTAATAAGTCAAACAACAGAAGTTCTCCATTGACGAGACGGCACGGAGATGATAACTCACTATATTATTTAAACTATAATGCCCTGGTAGGAAATAACGTCTACAGTATTTAAGGCTTAAATATATAAAATATATATTTTGATAGCATTTTCACTGCCACTACAATATTAGATAGAATATTAGATTAGGTTTCCCTTAAAATAAATTCTTGGTCGGGATTCATTTTTTCTGTTTCACTATATGCAGATAATGAATTGAGAGATTATTCATTTATTTTATATTTAGATTACTGTGATGTATCGTCTGATATCGATATTTAAAAAATACAATTTTTCTTAATGTTCATGACTTCTTTATCAAAAATTTTGAGGCCCTATATATGTATTAGACAGGGAAATTTCTAAATGAATTCGAAATTTTACAAGAAACGATTTTAACTCTTCGTCTTTCAAAACTTGGCGTTCGTTCACATGACTTCATATATTTAACCAATAAAAATTAAATATGAAAGCACGGATTGTTATGTTAAAACAATATTAATACTCAAAAGAACACGTTATATTTAACAGGAGAGTTCATTTGAATATGCTAATAATCTCTTTGCTAGTAAATTTCTATTTCGAAAGCTGGCGTCGTTCATTCACTTGCTTTCTTATAATCCTTACAACGTAGCAATGAGTTAAAAATTCATCATAAGAAGCTTACATTCTACATGGCTACACCGCTAATTTTACGTCAGAGTTTCTGACTGCAGAAAAGTGAATTTTATATATAATAATATTGCCTATTATACCATTCAAAGATATTTATCTCATTGCTACACTAATAGATTCACATCATACTTGGATCCTCAATTATTAGACTCAATTCGAGAGACATTTCGAAGGCTGATGTTTCCTTTGACCCAAAACTGAAATAATGGCACCCTATAAAGACTAATCGGCAACTCTAATGACATCTAGGAGCTAAATTAACTAACTCTATTACTCTGCAGCTCTTAGACCTAGTTATAAAGGCGTAACTAACGATCTTGTTAGAAATAGAGCGTCTGAAATGTCCGACGAACTGATGACCATTTTCTACATGAGGTTCGACTGATAGTTTAATTTAAAAGATATGAACCCTGTAGTTCTTCATTGTTGATATCTTCCGGAAAATAAATAAGAAGGATTTATGCAGGATTTAGCCGGTGACTTAACTGCGGAGTAGGGCTATAAAGTAGGATTTTAGGCTTTATTTGCCGACACCTCATAAATAACTGATTCACTTCACTATTGATAAGAAATTATTTATGAGATATTTAATAATGATAAGTTTGATAATAGCATAAAATTATAATTATCATATAAATTTAAGTTCATATATGTTCAGAGAATGACTTAATCTAATTATATTATTATTTTAAGCCTTGATTCTATTGTATGTGGTTAATGCGTTATATAATAATAGCGAATTCCTGACAGAATATCTAGGTAGTTTTATACAGTTATAGCAATCCAAAACCTCAATTTATTATAAAAATAGACGCTTATATATACAAATTAATAAGTGAACAGAAATGTCTAAATATATCTCCAATGTTAAATCTATTGCATACGTACCCAGGGAGAATATTATGGTGGGGTCATAGAAGATTATGGTGGACAGACATTATAGGGGGCTAGATCTTACGTGATTATAGATAATATTCGATAAATATCAATCTAGTGCAAAACATCCTATAAACATCTATAATCACCGTAATATTTCCCAACCATGATGTATAGTAGATTATATCAACCAAAATCTCTGAATATTTTCTGATAATGTTCCTTATATGAACTTCTATGAATGAACCATCTTAAATCTACGAAGATTTTCTGATGGTATTTCAATAATTTCATATATGAACTTTTATGACTGATCCATGGATCAGTCATAGAAGTTCATATAAGAAATACCATCAGAAAATTTTCAGAGATTTAAGATGGTTCAATCATAGAAGTTCACATAAGAAATACCATCAGAAAATCCTCGAAGATTTAAGATGGTTCAGTCATAGACGTTCATATAAGAAATACCATCAGAAAATCCTCGAAGATTTAAGATGGTTCAGTCATAGAAGTTCATATAAGAAATACCATCAGAAAATCTTCGAAGATTTAGGATGGTTTTGTCATAGAAGTTCATATAAGAAATACCATCAGAAAATCCTCGAATATTTAAGATGGTTCAGTCATAGAAGTTCATATAAGAAATACCATCAGAAAATCTTCGAAGATTTAAGATGGTTCAGTCATAGAAGTTCATATAAGAAATACCATCAGAAAATCTTCGAAGATTTAAGATGGTTCTATCATAGAAGTTCATATAAGGAACATTATCAGAAAATATTCGGAGATTTTGGTTGATATAATCTACTATACATCATGGTTGGGAAATATTACGGTGATTATAGATGTTTATAGGATGTTTTGCACAAGGTTGATATTTATCGAATATTATCTATAATCACGTAAGATCTAGCCCCCTATAATGTCTGTCCACCATAATCTTCTATGACCCCCACCATAATATTTTTCTTGGGTAACGATATCGAGGGAATATTCCAGGAATTAGTGAAAATTAGCTGATCCCTATCGATATCGATGGAATATTCCAGGAATTAGTGAAAATTAGTTGATCCCTATCGATGTCGAGGGAATATTCCAGAAATTACTAAAAAATTAGTTGATTCCCTAACAATATCGGGTGAATATTCCAGGAATTAGTGAAAAATAGTTAATCCCCCTACAAATTATAAAAGAAACGATTATAAAAGAAAAAAAGAAATAATCTATGAAATATGAAACTATATTTATCGATGATAACCTAAAGATAAACTTGAGTGATCATATTGCATTAAGTTCATTAAAAATCCTACTTCTACTGTGTCCAGGATGGTCAAATGGTTAGCGTCGCAAGCAGAAGTCAACAAGCTGCTGGTTCGAGACCCGGCAACATCACTTCATTTCTTTCTCCATTTATTTCCATTTAATTTGTATATAACAATATGTATCATTCAACTAATTCATGTAAAGTCAAACGTACACGTACAAATGCAGTATATGCTAAGAAATATTAATTTTGGTATTCTTTTATGATTATGGGTGAAATCATCTGATAGTATAGGAGATTCCCCCCTTTAATTATAGGAGTGAACTTGGACATAAGCACCCCCAATTCTCTTCTATGATTATGGTAGAAAGACTCCTTTAATATCCCAAAATTTTCCATGATTATGAGTGAAATCATCTGATAGTATAGGAGATTCCCCCTTTTAATTATAGGAGTGAACATGGTAGAAAATTTAGAGATAAGCACCCCCCAATTCTCTTCTATGATTATGGTAGAAAGACTCCTTTAATCTGCCAAAATTTTCTATGATTATGGGTGAAATCATCGGATAGTATAGGAGATTCCCTCCTTTAATTATAGGAGTGAACATGGTAGAAAACTTGGACATGAGCACCCCAATTCTCTTCTATGATTATGGTAGAAAGGCTCCTTTAATCTCCCAAAATCTTCTATGACCCCCCTATAATTTTCTCCCTGGGTATATGCAATGTCAATAATTTTGATAGGTTTCCATTGTTGATGATATTTATGATAAAACTTGAGATTCATATTAATCTTTTTCTATTCGTATTTTATGAACCTATTTACTAATACTGATAAATTCATTATTTAGAAATCTAACAGGAACATATGGAAATGTAAGCAAATTTGGTAAATTTAACATGAATTGATTCGTAAATGAAGTTCATTTTTCTATTTATCTTCGTTTAAAAAAAATCTTCTTAAAGCATTATATGCTCTGGATAGAATTTTTTTCTCGTCTTTCTTCTTCGTAAATTTACCGTCGATAAAGCACGCTCGGTTTTTCGGTAACATCTTCCGCTCGGAGAACTTTATGCAAATTAACAGAGAATTCTGCGTGCCGAGAGAAAAGAGAACAACTGACTGTCTAACTGATAGCTGTCTCTGTACAAGGCAAGATAGGTATATTAGTTTACAAGGTATGCTATGCCTTGATGCGAGATGTAGAGTCACTCTTCTGCGCATAAACAAATACGCACTTTTGTGACCCTGCAATATTAGATTAAAACCCTGTATACAATACAACAGGTTAAATACGTACTTTTTCCAAGGCATTCGTACACTGAACAAACAACCATGGCAATATCCTTGTATACAAATAACTATTTAACTTGCTGTATAGTATATAGTATAATATTGCAAGGTCACATATATGCGTTCGGATGTGTGAATTTCACAATTGTAATTCATCTTTATATGAACATGTGCAATACTCTACCTTGTTGTTTATATACCTTGGTAAAATATAACAGTACTAGGTATATTCCAGCCAGGTATATTCTACCCCCCGGTATAGTCCACCCGATAATTTCCACCCTGTGATAATGCTCATTAGGGTGAAAATAGAAAATCAAAGAGTACATTTATAGATATGCTATTTGTTAAATTATGCGTAACCATGAAGAAATAACTCAGGTGATAAAACGTTCTGAAATAATCACAACCTCCCTATCAAAAACCTCCTGGACAAAAAAAACATGTACAATACCACAAGTGTAAATTATATATAGCCCACGGTCAAAAACCGGAGGTTTCTACACGAAGTCAAAATACATTATTCAAAATAAAATATAAAATAACAAGTAGTACTATAAGACATCATCTTACAGTTATTATCGCTGTTGTGTAGGCGATATCGGAGAAAAACTGCTTGTGATTGAAAATCTAAATACTTCAACTGATAAAGTGCGTTCATACAACCTTTCTTTCTGCTGTTCTATCTCATGTGTAGTGAAAAATAAACAGCAAGAAAAAGTTTAATTTGCTACTTTGAAAATGCAGTTTATCTAGTAATATATAAATTTTAATGAAAGATTAATATTTATAGCTAACCAAACCTAACCCATATAGTTGGGTGGAACTTACCGGGGTGGAATATACTGGGGTTGGGATATACTGGGGTGGAATAAACCGGGGTTGGGATATACTGGGGTGGAGTATACCGGCCACCAAAATAACTAACCTTATTGAGTGAAACATCATTTTAAGTTGAAAATGTAATAAATGATAGCAGACATTATAAAACTTTTATGTTAGAGAATTAAATATTATCTTTCATTTCTTTTACTTAAGTATTGCTTTCTTACCTTTCAAGATATATTTCTCCGATCATACAATTTGAAGACTATATGGGTTGTGACGATATGATGCTAAAGATCTTAAGAATATCACAGACGAAATGAAACGCTATTGAATACTATATAGAGATGGCGTAGAACGATTCAACTGTATGTAATTCTGTCCGACTACTATATTTTCCTGATCCGTAATTTAAAAGCATATCGTCTCAACCATTTTATTGACCAATCGCCTGATCACCAGTGCAGATAATTACAAAAAAAGAATGTGTGAATCATAGAACTAGTCCCCAATAATATTTCAAGATGGCGGCGAGTGTATTTCCGTCAGGATAAAAACAGCACTCGAGCTTTATACTGTCAACTCTACAAATAACATTCTGCATGTTATAATAATTAAAGTATTTATTGTTGCACTTTTGATCAACATTGTATATACATCGAGGTAATAATCAATTTTATATACTGTTATTTACCCAAATTTATTTCAAGTAAAAGACAGACAAATAAAGTTATGTATCTAATTAACATTTTCGGAGTAAAGAGAATAGATCCTTTACTCACGGTGAAATGAAGAATTATTAAACGTAATTATTGGAGAGTAATGAGTCAAATTTATCTGTTATTATCTAATGATAGATTATCATTATGTTAACCCTTCATACCTTTGAGCGTGAAAAACAAGATTTTGTTATGATATCCTTGTAATAAATAGTTAAGATAAAAGAAAAACATTTAAACAATAAAAAAGTTTTTTTAAGCATGAAAAAATCATAACTGTACTTAATTAATATAAGCGCTAGTACAGGTGTTCTAATATATGTATGAGTTAAAGCTGCTTCAGACGTCACTTATTTCCGTCCGGCACGTCACCGATCCGAGATTTTTTATCACTGCGAAGAGCCGGTACTGTGTGAATGTGTCCGGTGAAATTGATGTAACGATATTTTTTTTTTTACTGACACCGAATCACTGAGAGGAGAGTGACGGAGACGGACCGGTGACGTGCCGGACGGATATTGGTGATGTGTGAACAGAAATATCTCGAAATATCTGGCAAAATGCATCACTTGAAAGGGGACGTACATGTCGCCTTAGAGCATTAATGGTGAATGATAGATTCAGTACCCTATTTACTGACAATTGTGATATTATTATCTTCGAGAAATACAGACAGCTGTGTTGTTAATTTCTACTTTATATAACATTTTATATAAGTATGAGAAATAAATGATTTTATATTCCTCTCACAATTGCATTACTGGGCTATAATTTCATTACAATTCTTCTTATTGGTTAGAGAAATGCATTCAATGCAGCAATATTTTATGTTGTCATTATATTGCAATCATTCTATTGCAGGAAAATTACAGAAAAATGTTGTCTGTTATTAACTAGTAAATGATAATAAAGAAAAATCGTAGTTTAAGTTATGAATTATCGGTCAGTACTACATCTTCGGTCATATATGAAAAAACTATATAGAAATTATTATTAGATAGAACTGTGTAATAATAATAATTTTTATATTGTTTTTTCTTATATGACCGAAGATTTAGTACTGACCGATAATTCGTAACTTAAACTACGATTTTTCTTAAAAAATAATTTTTGAATAACCTGTTGTATGTTTCGGTTACTCTTTTTCCTGTGAGTCACCGTCTTTGAGTCATGAGAGCTATTCATCAGTACGTACGGTGACTCTTTTTCAGATCTTTACTAGATTCTAATATAAGACTGTTCGAGCATATCGATGACAAATGATCTCAACATGGCACAGTGACTGATTTATGGGGTGAAGGGTATACACCCCCCTCCCCATCTTCGAAGAAGAGCCGCCCCCCCCCCCCCCACCATTTTTCTTAATTTAAACCTATTATGTAATATATATTACTCCCACTATTTTCTTTTTCTCATTACATTATCTATTAATATCTTTATTTACTTTATATAACACTTTAACTTTTGTTGTTTGTTTTTCGACGAATTTATAACAATCATGAAGTGCGCAGAACAACAAACTAGTGGATACAAAAAACTACATGAATGCCACTTCTGTAAAATATGGTAAATGGTAATATCTTCTTTTCGAAAATTAGTCAACGAAAATGTCTGTCGATGAAATGTCTGCACACAGTAATTACCTAATTAACTAGTTTCCTAATTAACTAGTTATTAATTAACTATTAACCTAATTAACTAGTTACCTAATTAACTAATTACCTAAATACCTAGTTACCTGATTAACTAGTTACCTGATTAACTAGTTACCTAATTAACTAAATACCTAATTAACTAGTTTCCTAATTAACTAGTTACCTAATTAACTAAATACCTAATTAACTAGTAACCTAATTAACTAGTTACCTAATTAACTAGTTACCTAATTAACAAGTTACCTAATAACTAGTTACTTAATTAACTAGTTACAAAATTAACTGGTTACCTAATTAACTAGGTACCTATTTAACTAGTTACCTAATTAACTAGTTACCTAATTAACTAGTTACCTAATTAACTAGGTACCTAATTAACTAGTTACCTAATTCATTGTACCTGTCTAACTATATAGTCACTACCTGAATAGTAACTACTGGGCTTAGGCTGATTTTCTTAATCTGAATTTGCCTAAACCAAATTTTCCAAAACCTAATATGCCGAACCGGATACTTTGAATGCGTGCTTGACGAATCCCAAATTTACCGAAATAAGGATTAGTCGGAGGACAAATTTACTGATAGATGCCATTTGTCGAAAATCAAATTTAATATAGTTAAAAAACACATTTTGTGGAACTTTGTGGTTTTTATTGTTATATTTTATGTCTCAAAAAGAACACATTTTTTATGGATCTAGGACATTTCGTTCACGGACATTTTTTCCACGGTCTTTCCGTAATTGCTTTATTTTGAATTGTATAGTGTATATGGTAAATGTTTAATATTATTGTTCACTATTACTTTACTATACAGGTGTAAATATATAATATTATTATATTGATTTAAGCCAAACCATTCCATAAACCATCGATTAAAGTTACAAAATTAGATATGCTATATAAACAGGTTGACTGTATCTTCAAATTAATAACCTACTTTAATATTTTGCATTAATTAATGAGTTAGGAGTATCCAAAATATGGAACTAAAATATAACAGGATACTAACAAGACTAAATGTGTGGAAGCATAAGAAAGATAATAAAATAATTGCGATAGATGTTAATTCTAATTATCAATATGGTTTTATTAAGAGTCCGATAATATAGAACAGTCCAATAATACGGTCGTTTTTACGTTTAAATAATTAAACGTAACACTAAAAAGTACCAATATCTAGCTACTTTTAAATATATCCTATTAAATTATCAATCAATTGGTTAGTAGTACATATATTATATACATGTATGTATTTTATGTAGTGAGTGTTGAAAATTACTATGTTATAAGAAACTAATATCTGAACTAATATATCTTCTGATAACCTAATCTGAGGAGTAGAATTATTGATGTTAATAGTAGTTATTGTATCTACGTATGTATGTACCACAAAAATATGTCATTGTTTTCTATGCTTATGAACTGTAATAACTTTGAGACAGATCTTATAAGACCGGGGTACAATAGAAGTGAGGGTTGCCTGCATATCATAAAAAAAGGATTCAGTTTTATTATTTTAATGTTGCCGGCCAATAGGAGCAGGAAAAAAATATTACAATAAGAATTTTTTTAAATATTATGAATTTTTATATACCATCAACAAAGGGTGTTTTCTACATTTATATTGCACAATATATATGAATAATCTATAATAGCTATACAATATATAATTAAATATTCATTATAAATATAATACAAAATAAAGCATTTCATGGACGAATTGTCCATGGACGAATAGTCTGTAAACGAGTTGTCAATGGACGAAATGTCCGTGCACGATTTTTATATGAATTTTAGATTACTATTGCTGTTTAAGTTTGTTAGGTAGTTTGAAACTAATTAAGCTAGATAGATAGTTACGAACACCTAACTAGGTTAGTTAGATACTAACTAACTATAGAACAGTAATATAGTTGCTAACTACCTAACTAGGTTAGTTAGATACTAACTAACTATAGAACAGTAATATAGTTGCTAACTACCTAACTAGGTTAGTTAGATACTAACTAACTATAGAACAGTAATATAGTTGCTAACTACCTAACTAGATTAGTTAGATACTAACTAACTATAGAACAGTAATATAGTTGCTAACTACCTAACTAGGTTAGTTAGATACTAACTAACTATAGAACAGTAATATAGTTGCTAACTACCTAACTAGGTTAGTTACTAAATACCTAGGTTAGGTGATCACTAATCAGTTACCTAGTCAAAAAAGAGGGTGCTTGTGTCCGAGGGGGGGGCTTATGTTCAGTGAGGCTCGTATTGGGGGACATATGTCTGTACCGCGATTTATCGTACTTGTAATTTAAGGGTAATAAGTTTCTCGTTTTTCTGGATATCCACAATAAAAATGGTAGTAAATTCTGCCTCCATTATAGTAATATTTCAAATGAAATGCACACAAGCGCTTTTATTAGAGAAAATTAATGGAATGTAATTGGTGAAAATGAGCTCTTTAGGCATTTTAAATCAGTTTACCTCCACTGAGTTCAGTTAAAAGCTCCTAAATGTAAGAGACTATTAAAAGTAACTATTATAAGAGACTATAAAAGTAACTATTAGAGTGTATTGTAATATTTTCTATTTCTAGTTAAGGTATGATTTAAAATTAGAACTAATTTGACTGTAAGATTATGAATCTGATGGTATGACCCAAGAATAGAATATTATTCAACTTGTACGATCGTGGTAATAATGTTTTTCTATCATTTAATTTGTTTGGATTATCTCTTTTTTTATTCAGTTTATTATTTCTGTACGTTAGCTTATCAATTTATATTTTCACCAACAGTCCAGTCCGACCGTCACACTAGCAAGAAGTTCGACAATTCGAAAATAGTTATTAGTGAAAATTTCATGATTTTAAGGAATTCCTGAATCTACAGGGGTAAATGAAACAACATATGATACAATACTAAATAAATTCTCTATTGATACGATTCATACATGACATTACACATATAAGCTATTCGAATAATTTTTGAAATACATTATAAAATTGAACATTGAAACTAAACAATTTACAAATTCATACAATAATTCAGGAGGAAGGTTTAAAACCCAGGTCCTAAGCAACAAAAAGTTAATGGGGACCATGTGGGCACTAGGTGGACAAATCGTATTGGTACTGTTTCTTTTTTTTTTGCAAAATGAGCCTGTACATTTATCAACTAGATTATGTGCACTCGGTAGAGCTCATATCTTCGCCACCGCTTTGTCCCGTTCTCTCCTAAGATTTAATAAACTGCTAACTGGATAATAACCAATGGTCCGACCAAGTTTCATGCAATATGGTACAATACTTTTTGAGTTATTCAATTATAAATGACCTTGACCTTGACCTTTGACCGGATCGCTCACAAAATTCTACCAGATGGTTCCTGTATATTGACCAATCATTTCATCAAATTTCATGGAATTTGGTTGAATACTTTTTCTGTTAAGCGAATAACAAGATGATAAATAAATAAATATACCACCGCTAAAATATGACCTTCCCGCATTCTGCGAAGGTAATTACGAGTCATGAAATACTCCCTATCCCAGAAAATAAACTTTCCAATCTTTTTAATCAAGTTTCCGCTATATAATGTTGATACGCTATATATTGATCAGGTTGGGCCAATATGACAATTCAATGGAATGGATTCGCCACAATAGAATCGCCAACCTTCTCCCAAGGTAACATTCCATGAGAATGGAAAACCACATTATCCCCATGTAATTTCTAGGCTACTTTTCTGCGCCATCTCTTGCTTGGGATTTGCTCATACTCAGTTAGGAATGATGAGGACGTTAGTCCGACGCCACAATAGTCCGACAGTTACATCATTCTGTGTTATTTCTCGTTTTATTTTTTGATTAAAATAAAAAATATGATTAAATAGGTATACTCAATTAATAACTAATCTAAATAATAAAATAATATTTCATTTCTTTCAGTTTTTTAATTTTATATTACTCTTTTATTTTACTTTATTTCTAATATTAATTAGTATGATGCAATCCCTCATTTGATTTAATAAGTTAACGTAGTTTGTTGTATCTGCTAGTTTGTTGCACTGCACCCCCAATATACATATATTTTATGTTAAATTAGTAGTAAACTACAAAAGTGTCGGACTAACGGAGGTGTCAGACTAATGGGGGCGTCGGACTAATGGGGCGTCGGACTAGCGGGGTGTCGGACTACTGAATAGTAACCAAGAATGATCAGAGGATTTCAGTCTGGTTGTCACAGAACATCTCTTCAAGCTTAGTTAATCACAACAGTACTAAAATCAGTACCCAAGATTTCAAAAATGAGGAATACTTTCCCACTGATGTCTAACCAGGGAATAACTCTCTCTGTAACTGCTTTTCCTTCACTCAATCTCCACCCACTTTATCAACTGTACCAACCTGTACTCTTAAATCTTCAATTTCACTGGATTTCCTTAAACACAGGGGGGGTGCTCTCTCCTAATTTAGACAATCCTTATTCAGCCTAACTATACACAATATTTCCTATCTCCGCCCGGAAAACCTTTTGAAGTTCTTTGCTTAAATATTTCCTAATCTATAAATCTAAACAGTTTATGCTTCTGGTACATGTCGGTTGTCTCTCTTAAGTACTAAATCTGAATATCTTAATCTAAAGAATTATACCATCCCCAAATAATATTCGTGAAGCAAATAGAGTTCCCTTGTTCCACTTCCAGCTAACCTTTAACCCTTCTTGTAAAACAAGTAAATTCCTCAATATACTATTCCCCAATATTCCTAAATATATTACTCACCAATATTATGTTTATCAATATATAGGGGTAGCATCTAACTATTAGACAAACTCGGCATGTCTCCACAATTGGAAAAATTGTGCTAAAATTTTCTAAAAAGAAATTTTAGAAATGATTAAAATATCTCCAATTAATAATAGTTTCTTTGAATTACCAATCTAAAATAGGAATTATCTGTTCAATGCTAAAATATGTTTTAAATTAAATCATTAATTATGTTGCTGAAGGTATATATACATTACGTAATTCCAAATTGTAGCGACGAGGTGATTAAATTAATGTCTAAGGGAATTATACTAATGTTGTCACAGTTACAAACAGACTGAGATGAAGGAGGGAGAAACCGAGTGAACTGGCCCTTTGAGATGTTTGAACTGGTTTGAACTTGTTAGAACATGTTTGAACTTGTTGAAACAGGTTTGAATTTGTTGAAACCTGTTTGAACTTGTTGAAACCTGTTTGAACTTGTTTAAACCTGTTTGAACTTGTTGAAACCTGTTTGAACTTGTTGAAACCTGTTTGAACTTGTTAAAACCTGTTTGAAATTGTTAAAACAGGTTTGAACTTGTTTAAAGTTTTAGAAGTTTTAAAAATAATTAATAATATTCGTTCGATGGAGGGGGAGGTGTGAGGTTAAATAGAGGGGGAGGTGTGAGGTTAAATAGAGGGGGAGGTGTGAGGTTTAATGGAGGGGGAGGTGTGAGGTTTAATAGAGGGGGAGGTGTGAGGTTAAATAGAGGGGGAGGTGTGAGGTTTAATGGAGGGGGAGGTGTGAGGTTTAATAGAGGGGGAGGTGTGAGGTTTAATAGAGGGGGAGGTGTGAGGTTTAATAGAGGGGGAGGTGTGAGGTTAAATAGAGGGGGAGGTGTGAGGTTTAATGGAGAGGGAGGTGTGAGGTTTAATAGAGGGGGAGGTGTGAGGTTAAATGGAGGGGGAGGTGTGAGGTTTAATAGAGGGGGAGGTGTGAGGTTTAATGGAGGGGGAGGTGTGAGGTTTAATAGAGGGGGAGGTGTGAGGCTTAATAGAGGGGGAGGTGTGATGTTTAATAGAGGGGGAGGTGAGAGTTTTAATAGAGGGGGAGGTGTGATGTTTAATAGAGGGGGAGGTGTGAGGTTTAATAGAGGGGGAGGTGTGAGGTTTAATAGAGGGGGAGGTGTGAGGTTTAACAGAGGGGGAGGTGCGTGCATTTGTCTACCACTTTTCAGTTCACACGAATGGCGGTAGTAAACTGTGAGTAATTAGTTAGTATAAATTAGGAAATGTTTAACGGAGTCTGCCACAGAAAATGAAAAGCCATTAATTAATGGAAAAATTGAGAGATATTAGGAATGAAGTCAGAGTGTTGTTGGACGATATTATAATATTAGGAATTAATTCAGCAATATTATGAATTATTAATGATACTATCGTCAATTAGAAATAATATTTTTAACATTATTGTAAACTAATAATAATAATTACAGAATTAAGAAATTTGTGAACTATTATTAATAGGAGTGATAATTTTTATTATTTTGAATGAAATTCAGATTATAATAGAGTAATAAATAATATTAAGAAAATGTTAAATTACCTTACATCAAATTATAGTTGCGTAATAAACAAATTATAGCCACATTATAGTATCACATAATAATCACGTTATAGCCACATTATGGTATCACATAATAATCACGTTATAGCCATATTATAGTATCACATAATAATCACGTTATAGCCACATTATAGTATCACATAATAATCACGTTATAGCAACATTATAGTATCACATAATAATCACGTTATAGCCACATTATAGTATCACATAATAATCACGTTATAGCAACATTATAGTATCACATAATAATCACGTTATAGCCACATTTTAGTATCACATAATAATCACGTTATAGCCACATTATAGTATCACATAATAATCACGTTATAGCCACATTTTAGTATCACATAATAATCACGTTATAGCCACATTTTAGTATCACATAATAATCACGTTATAGCCACATTTTAGTATCACATAATAATCACGTTATAGCCACATTATAGTATCACACAATTAATTATAAAAAAGAGAACTATTGAAAAAATAAAAATAATTTAAAATGTGTTTTTTAAATTTTCTATTAAATCAAACGTTTCGGATTATAAAAAATCCATCATCAGTGGTATACAATTGTGAAACTTTCTGTAAAAATATAACATGGTTAAAATTGATTTGAAAACTAAGCAATGTTTAAAATGAGAAACTTTATTAAAACATAATAGGTCTTAAAACACATTAATAAAATAATTCTAGTTAAAGCATCAAAATATAAATGATTAAAATAATTAGAACGGGGAAGACACTCAGTGAAGTTATGTTGTGATGCTTAATGGTAATGCGGATTGATCTTTATTGAGAATTGGTTTGAGTCTATTGATATGAATGGATTCTAAAATTCTGAGGTCTGTGTCTGAACTATTGCATGAATCGAGTATGGAAAAGTTATCTATTTTTAAAATGTGTCTATTGTGGCTATAATGGTCTCTAATAGCTGATTTTTCTGGGTCACTGAGTGCCTTGCCCGTTCTATGGGATAAACCAAAGTGACGCGCGCATCTGATAAACATCTGAAGCTTAGTGCTCCCGATGTAAGATTGCTTGCAGCAATCGCAGGTATATTGGTATATAACAGATGCACGCGTCGCCTGGTCAGGTTTACCTAAAATGCGGGGGAAAAAATTGGCTATTTTATTGACATTTTTATAATAAAATTGTACATTAATCTGTGGGTAAAATTTGGTTAAAAGTCTATTTATTTCCTTTTTCATTTCATAGGTTTGATTTCCTATATAGGGCAAATTAAAGTATAGTTTGTCTCTTTCTACAGTGATTGGAGGTAATTTAGGGGAATTAGTTTCTATTAAAAATTTACGTACATGGGAATTGAATAGTCTATATGGGTACAAATTATTGGTAAAAAATGATCTTAAAAAGTTTATCTCTGAGTTAAAATTTACAATTGAGGAGGAAAGTGAATAGGCTCTATGAATTAATGTTTGGATACAGGATAATTTATAGTTATAATATATATTGCTAAAAAAGTTAGTCCCTAAACCTGAAAACGTTTGTTTGCGAAATATTAGAAACTAATTCCCCTAAATTTAAATTTTAATCCATTTAAACTCAAAGATTTGATCATTATATCTTATTTTAATTACTAACTCATATAAATAACTAAAATACGAATATGAACCAATCTATTACAGCTTTTTTTGGTTTAAAAAGACAATATTAAAAACAAGAAAGATGAAATACTTTTGGACATCATTTATATATTTATCTCATATTTCATTGATAAACATAATTCCTCATTCAATTATTGATTAATCAAATATTCTTCAGATTATCCATTTATTTTTCATAATGTAACTGAATTATATTTTATTATATTTGTTGTTATGGCTCTCCGAGAGTCTTAAAATAAAATACTATAAATGAAACTTCTATTATTTTTAATGAAATTAATTGTCATCGATTTAAATTTACCAATAAACAGTCAGTTTGAGGCAAGAGAGAAATTCAATTCTTTATTATTTTTAACTGTCAGGTTCCTTTTAAATCTTTAGTATTGTTCATAGAATAAATCATTATCCTTTTTACCGAAAAGGGGAAAAACTCTACGGAGAATGAGAACATTGTTTAATTTACTCCTTTAATTATGTTTTTATAAGTAGTTATAGTTTTTATCCAGTTCAATTGTTTATATATTCAATTGTATCATTAGTTGTATAGGATATAACTAATGCTACAATTGAATAAATGTTACAATTGCACACTGTATATATTATATGCAGTGTGCCCACTAAATATGTATCCACTGAGCAACTGCAATTGAATTTAAATGTTCATCATTCTAGTACAATAATATCCCTAATATTGGTACCATAGATACGTAATATCTACTATAAGTAAAACAATTTCAATGAATTATACTTAGCCAAGTACTTATATTCAATCGCAGTGGATACATTTTTCATGGCCACACTGTGTGTATATTGATTTCTGTATTCTAGAGAGGGCAAATTTGTTTTTAAACAGTAGAAAATAAGGTATATTTAGGATTTCCTGGGAATGATTTTCTGAAGAAATTAAAAGTTCAAAAGTATAAGGGTTTCAATAATTTGGTTTCTAACGAACAAATCTGTTATCCATCCTAATAATACCTGATGTGTGTTTATTTTAATTTTGGTGTCCGCTCCTTTAAAGTGGTATCAAATTTATATATGTTTATATTAAGATGTAACATAAATACAGATTACTCAAATATATTGAGGTATATGAATGAATGAATAAAAAGGCGATATGTACTTTTAGGTTAGGTTATTAACGAGAAAAATGTAACGATGATAACGAATGGAATATATCGATATGACCTCCTAATACTTTCCTGTGTTTCTTTTTCTTTAACAATAATAATAATAAAAATTCTTTCTTATTTTAACGGGAAATACACTTTTTGCGGTTTAATTTTTTTTTTTTAACAACATTTTCACATCAAAAACAAGATCAAATACTTTTGAGACCCTTATAATTTTAACGGGAAAATACACTAGTATAAAGAAAAAGACTTCGGAAATTATGATTTCTCTAAACAAGTGAACAGAGGTAACAACAACATTGTTTCAATTATTTTTTACTATAAATAATAATATGGATTGGAACAATAGCCTTATTCCATTTACTCCAAGTACAAATTGTATTAGATTATTCTTTTTATATTAGTTCATTATCAAGTAAGTAAAAAATGGTCTCAGAATAAATAGTAATTGGCAGGTACGGTAAGTTTCGAGTTATGGGACGGTTCCACCTTATCGATCAAGTAAGAAAAAAATATACCGTTTATTATTTAGCATTTGTTTTAATTGGTATAATCAGTACAATAATAGTTAGTATGCATTTTTTTTCTTGTTTGACCGTAGATGTGTAACAGTTCCATAACTCGAAACTTTCCCTACCGATCTATTTTAAAAGAAAACAATATAAATATTTATAGAGTATTTAAAGAACAATAAATGAACTGAATATATATTCATTCGACTATAAATATCGGTATAATATAATAACAGCACTTCTTCTATACAGTCTAATTATTATTATAGATGCATATTATTCATAAGAGTTTGCTATTTGAATTGAATTAGTAAATCAATTATGAATCTCATATCAAATGTATCGTAATAGGCTGCTTTTGAAATATTAATTGTCGCTAACTTCATTTCATATTCTTCGTATAATAAAAAATTCATCATATTTCAACTTATAGTCCATTGAAATAGTGTAGTTAAGTACTTTATTTGCCAGTACTCTATCAATACTAATTACATGGAGTCTCTTTTGTTAAGTTCATTTTTATTTTAAGGTAGGCAAAGTATTTTTACTTTTAAATATTTAAAAAAAATTGCAGGTTCTAATTTTCTGTAGTTATAATTTTCTGTATTTTAATTTCTGTTTTTGTTTTTTCTGTAATTGTAATTTTCTTCATTTCGTATATTTATTTGTACTAATTCTAATTTCATATCATTATAAATTTCAATTTTATATTTTCTGTATTTTTCAATTTTATGTAATATACTTCAATATTAAATATTTATTACAACGCATAATCGAAAACTTATTTCAATTATTGCAATATCAATAGTTGCCTGTTTAATGACTCTTAATTTTATGGTTTTTTTCATTGATGTCGTACGTACATCTCATTCTACATCTCGTTCTACATACATTTCGTTCTACATCTCGTTCTACATCTCGTTCTACATTTCGTTTTTACATCTCATTCTACATTTTCGTTCTATGTACATCTCGTTCTACATCTCATTCTACATTTTATTCTACATCTCGTTCTATATTTAGTTTTACATCTCATTCTACATTTTGTTCTACATTTCGTTCTACATATCGTTCTACATTTTGTTTTACATCTCATTCTACATTTCGTTCTAGATCTCATTCTACATTTTGTTCTACATCTCGTACTACATTTCGTTTTACATCTCATTCTACATTTTGTTCTACATTTCGTTCTATGTACATCTCGTTCTACATCTCATTCTACATTTTATTCTACATCTCGTTCTACATCTCGTTCTACATTTTATTCTACATCTCGTTCTACATTTCGTTCTACATCTCGTTCTACATTTCGTTCTACATCTCGTTCTACATTTCGTTCTACATCTCGTTTTACATGTGTTCATTATGAAACACGGAAATGTAAGTTGTTTTTCCATGTCGCTCTGATAATTTAATCGTTTTTTGTTAATGTATTCATGACACCGAGGGGTAGGTACATTGAGCTGTTATTGCAGCAACTAATTACATTCTTGTTATTCCTCAAGCCTTTTTGTCAGATCTCCAATCATTTCCGTTCAAAAACACTGCAACAGTTTCAGAAAAAGAGCTCAGCCAATTGAATGCACACTAGGTAAAAATAAGAAAAGGAAAGCTACTCAGAGAGGTAATTATGGTGATTTAGAAACTAATGTAAACGTTTTCAAAGGATATTGCAAAAAATAGATACATTTTACCATTCAACTACATTCTACATCATTCAATAATTTGATTTAATTATGTATTTGAAAGATTGAAAGGAGTACAGTACAATGCACTTTATTGTCACATCATCCCAGTGTCATGCGCTTAGATTAAGTCGACAGAAATTAACACTTAGATATTTAAGAGTACATCGCAATGAAACACTTCAGTATGTCAAACTATAGTTTGATGCGCTTAAGAGTCTAACTTTTGTGACAGAACTTACATAGATATCTACAATACCAGAAATATAAATGTAATTATTTTATCTATATAGCTCTATTTTATCTATATAGCTCTAACTACCTGCCCTTATTATATAAAAAGAAATATCCATATTTATTAAAATTAAAGTGAAAACTTTAGGTTAATTGATCCTCATTTAGGGAAAAAAATGCTGAAGGATATTATATATAAGGGTAAATGATCTATCGGATGTTTTGAGAATTTTTTAGTCAAACCGGGTACAAGTGCCATTACAAACTACCATTTGTACCCTTTACTCAAGGCTCATAGACTATAACAGGTTAAACGAATAGGAACGACAACTTCAAAATGTTACTAAGAGCTGCAACCACAAATTCTTCAGATAATTTTTATTTTTATTAGGTATTACATTTTTAATGAAATATACTTTTTAATTTCATAGAACCTAGGTAGTCATAATTTATTATTCAACAAAGATTAAGTTTCGTCTTCTAAATCATTTCTGGAATTAAAAAGTTTATTTTATTAAAAATTAAATAATAACTGATTAGTTCTTTAAGAGAATTATTTTGATACCTCATTTAAAAAAATTAAGGATTTTTAAAAGTTTTCTTAAGATACTGTATAGGTAGGTACCTGTTAATTCAGTACACAGTAGTCACTAGGTAGGTAGGTACCTAGGCTATATATATTAGTAAAATTGCTAACTTACAAAAAAATTGATATAGCATTGCAGTGTCATGAAACCTATGTTACAAATAATTGACATTCTATATTATTTATTTTATTATTGTAATATTATGTTTGTTCTAATTTTAGCAACAGTAATCAAATCGGATGAAAATTTTAACCAACGCCACTAATCAACGGACAACAGAGTGAATAGCAGTTAGTTTTTGTCTATTTAGCAGCAGAAAAACATTTATATTAAAACATTTTTATATCGTATGATAGAATAATTAATTTAACCCTATCCTCCACGCTACTCCCAGGTACGGTAGATTAACGGTTGGGCAGATGGATGCCTACTTTCATTGATTCTCTTACATTTTGAAAAATACTTGTTAAATTCGTTTGAAAATCGCTAGAGGCCTAGCCTAATACATTAAGATACTGAGTAAGAAAATTCTAGCAGATACATCATGTCAATTTATAATAATAAGCAATTGTATATAGAGTATTGGTAATGCATTCACGCACACTCAGCCAGTTGGCTGAAGGCACCGCCCCTCTTTCCCAGTTAGCGCGATAAGATACATACATCAAGTTTCTAGCAAGATATTCAAGGGATGAATGTACTGTGTACTGATATAGAGACTGGGCACGATGAGATATTGTATCGTGATGAAACAGTTATTATTCACTGGCACATACATATTATCGGTAATTGTTCGTTAGACCTAAGTTGTTGCATTGGAAGTGGCTAAAATGAACACTGCTAATAGTAGACTATTAGCAATAACAAGCATTGCTAATAGTAGAATAGATTGCATCTCATTTTAACAGCTGATCAGGAATGTAAACAATAGCAATTCGCAGCGCCCTCTCTGCAGATGCGGTGAGCTTTGGACCAAATCATTATATTTTTATATTTCACGGTTATTAGTTATATATTAGACGAATGAACTCTCGAGTGTATACAACTAATATTAACAACAATTTCAATAGAAAGATAGCCTTTTTAAAGTTTACTGCCCATTTAATGTTAAAGGCACACATGGTAGATAGTTCTTCTCACCTTATTTGTCTTCAAATTAGCTGCCGTAAATAGTTACCCTGAAACAGAGGAGGAGAGTGCAATGATCTATGGGGAGATGAGGAGACTTACCCTAGATTTATGATCTTCTAATCCCGTTAATCTCTTTCGCTCTTCAGTTTGATTTATATTATCTTTTCGAATGATATACTGTTGTTCATATATAAGATTGAAATGATCACATATAAATGAGTTAATTACAAATCAGGATTTATGATCTTTAATTCAAATATTATGAATAATTATAAATAACTACGTATTTCTACACAAACATCTGAAATGACATTTTTTTTTTCTCGAGGGTTTAATTTGTATTTGTAACATTATTTGTAAAGCTGTAAAAGACAGTAATGAGTTGTTTGTTAAGAGAAAAATTTACGATAAAAACAATTACCATTTGCAAACATGTGATACCACACGTATTGCATCCGGTATTGCCATTGAATTATATTTAATGTTGATAAATACAGGTATGGACTCATGAGAATTTAAAATTAGATTGAAATTAGAATATTCTTTTAATAGTGATTTTAGTTCAGCATATATCCGAGATATTCCCTTTAAATATTTTATAAAATCCCCTGTTAATATTTAATGAGCCTTAAATAAGGTTGCACGGCATGAATTGCATTTCCAGCACAAGACAATTAATTATTTACGAGTCATATCGTACGGCGGATCTATCTTTGCTGCAACTAATAATTATGATATATGAAATAAATACACTTTCCGAATACTGCGGAAGTGTCGGTAAGCTTTAGATTCTATTTGAATGCGGGTGATTCAATATGGATTATTATTATACGATAATTAACTACGATTTTAGTCCTCCACTCACTATTCGATTTTTTATATAAAAATAATGCCAAATTAGATGATATACCGGATTGATGGTACACTATCAATGAATAACATGTTGATATGATATATTTATACGGAATGAATTGAAATACCTAACCATCTTATTACTTAATGTTTAAAATGAGGGCATTTTACAATTTTCAACAGGTGCATGAGGAGAATATGATATGAATTATAACTCAAATTTCTACACCAATAGCAGAAATGATTATTCTTCCTCAAGAACTTTTAAGGTCTCATAATTGCATGTATCCTCTCTTTTGACCCTCACTCTATAAAAGTTCGTTGAGATACCATCGCAAGATATTCTAATGGTTTCCATAGCTTTATTATATAATATTTAGTCCTAACTGTTTCATTTGCTGATGGTTTATGTTTAATCTACCCAGATAGAAATGTTTTTTGGGCCAATATTGAGACAACATTGCCAATATTGAGACAACATTGGCAATATTTGGATAACATTGGCAATATTGGGGCAATATTGGGATAACATTGGCAATATTGGGATAACATTGGCAATATTTGGATAACATTGGCACTAGAATCGTTGCTATCTGAGTATAGGCCAAAATTGGGTGTCCAGACAATTCATCGATGAACAATTCATCCCCGAACAATTCGTCGCCCAAACAATTCGTCGCCGGATTGTTCGTCGCTAGGACTATTCATCTCCTGACAATTCGTTGCCGATTGAAAATAAAAGAAACAAGATTCATTATATAGTAATTATTTGTAAAAGTTCATTAATTTAATGGGAGTTTATTTTTCTTCAACTAAATAAATGGTTTGTATAACACTCTTACCTTCTAATTTATTGAATAATTGTATTTACAGTTATACTTTCGATAAGATTTTTTTTTATTTTATTGAAAAGGATAGTACTATTTTTCACGTGTCATTTGATGGTTCGCTAAGCATAATTCTTCCAAATATGTTTTTTTTTTTCAAAATTATTGAAAAGAGAAGAAATCTATATAGCTAATGGTAAATTTCAACAAGGTACCACAATCCATAAAAAAGAGGGATAAGAATAAATATATCTTAAATGTGATCAGCAATAACGATGCAAATGATAAAATAGCCTTTTTAATAAATAAAACAAATCACTAAATTTCTTTAATTTTCTTTTCTCAAATCTGAAATATTGTTGCCTAGAGTTTGTAAATTTGTATCATAATTTTCTACTATTTGTTTGTTTTAAAATTGACATGATAATAATGAATCAATTTTCTGTACTGCCAACAAAAACTGTTTGCATTGTGTTACAGTTAATTCTTGTTTCAGTGATTTTATACATGAATGTGTTCTTTATAACATAGCAATATTAGTTAAGTTTGTTTTTCTCTCCTGTCATATATAAGTATTTAAAATATCCTATTATTTTAAATCTTACTTTCAATATTCAGGATCATGACCATGCAGCTCAGTAAAAATAAAAAATATACCAAAATTATATTTTTAGTATAATTCTTAATTTTCAATTAGTTATAATTATATTACAAAAGATATCTCTTTTATTTTCAATCTGCGACGAATTGTCCGGGGATAAATTGCCCGACGACGAATTGTCCAGGGGACGAATTGTGTGGCGACGAATTGTCCTAGCACTCTAAAATAGTACCAGCCCTTGTCATGGGAATAAGTCCGTATTTGCTAAACTTTGTAAGTATTTTTATATATGCGCCAAATAAAAGTGAACCGGTTGATTACCTTCTTTCCTTTCCTGTGTATTTAATAGATAATAATTAATTAGATCAGTTACTGAATTCTGGAAATAAAGAATAAACAGTGGAGGTATAAATGTGCATAATTTATGTTCCCATCAAAATCTGAAATTTTACTGCCTATTCTAGAACTGATACATTACACAGAGTGCCATCTGTACAAATTCATTCTCTTTACCAAGTTAACTCTTATCTATTTTGAAAGGATTCTTATCATCTAATTAATTGGTTGCAACCTCTTCCATTTCATTGAATGTTTCTTTATTTCTACTAGCTAACAATTAACATTTTCAATTAAATACGGTCTCTATATTCAGAAAAATTAAAAAAAATCTTTATATATCATATAATTTTCGTTTTTCAATGATAGTTAATATAAAAATAGTTTGTAACACCACTCTGAAATTTTATTACTCTATTCATTAAAAGTTTATATCTAAGGTTACAAACTATTTCAAATTTGGTTATATGTTTTTATTGCAATATATACTCTCGTGATTTTACTTCTACTCACTGAAATTCATGCAAAGAATGAAAATGAAAGAAGAAACAATAACAAATTTTCATAAAGCTGATAGATATATAAATAAATGGCTACCTACACCGTTACCTAAATATTATTACAATAAGAAAAACATTAAGTACCTAAAAGTGTACCTACATATCTAATTACCAATAAATTTACGATAATACGAGATATAAGTGGTCCCCTTTCCTTGTTCTTCTATTGAATCTTTTCATTCTTATAGAAATGTCGGACAACGAAGGCTAAGAGTGAATATTTTCTTAAATTATGAAGCGATTACTTGATCAATTCCTGTTCTGTGAACTGTGATATGTTATATAACCTTAGAACTACACATTAAAGAATTCAAAAAGAAATTTAAAATTAAAGTGGAGGGGACCTCTAAGATTATCAGCTTGAACCGCAAATAAACTGAACAAACCAAAAGCCAAATGAAGTGCTTTTACGCACTTCGCTCTTATTTCTCCTTGTGTCTAATTGTTCCATTTGCAAAGCCACGATGTGCAACACTTCAAGGCCATAAAGCCACGGCATTCCTCAGATTAATGCCATTATGTCATAAAGACAGCAGCATTGCCAGGCAAATACAACTCTCTCCGCCTCTGAACATCTAGGCAAAGTTATCTCGTGCAGTGGAATATCAAACACTGTCTCGGTAAGATAACGCCCTACAAACGCTCTCAACTCCACAAATCCGTGTTACTGGTTATCGCACGGCGACTCTATGGCTCATATATTCTGCAGGATTGATATAATATGAATATATATAACATATTATTTGGTGTGAGGGTAGGTATATGAAGTATATAAGCTGCTTGATGAGATACTGCCTGTCGCTTATAAGACAAATGCATTACGCCTCTCTTTTGCTCAAAAACATAAATTTTTGCTAAAAAACATGGCATACATATTTTATTTTTTTTCTGTATTAGAGACATCATTGTCAATAATATCCATTTGTTCTAAATCCGTGGGAGCTATATTGAAAAATAAAAACAAATAAACTTTACCGTGTGTACCCACACAAGTTAGTCTATCCTCAAATGAAGTTAAGATTATGCTCCAAATAAGATATTTTCGAGCTGTACAAATTCCTTTATGGTGTTCTCTATTAGTTTTTAATTGCATTTACACAATCGTTACAGAACAATCAGCCCAATAGAGAGCATCAAGAGTCAAATAAAGGGAGTTTGAGTCCCCAGATCTGCGCAGAATGGCTCATTTCGGCACCTCTAAACTTCAATCACTTTTGTTCAACTGTTATGGTGTACAAAGACTTTTAGATCTTGGGTAAATAAGCTTTAAGAGGTGTTAAGCGATATTTAACCAATTGAAAGAATACTATGGTTATTATTATGAATTAAAAGAATAGAGAAGAGAAATTGAAGATGGTAAAATCGAATCGAAAATTACCTCATACATTTCTTGAAGAAAATGTAATATAAAAGATATGTATACAAAATGAAATTGTTACACAACGACCAAAAGAAATAATTTATGCAATAAGAGCATAGAGGGATCATAATAAGAACATGTATGGAGGGAGCATCATTTTCTCTGACTCTTTTCTCTGATATAACATCATCGATGTGTGGACAGAGTATCGAAAGACAAAGTATCGAAGGACAAAGTATCGAAAGACAAAGTATCGAAAAACAAAGTATCGAAGGACAAAGTATCGAAGGACAAAGTATCGAAAGACAAAGTATCGAAAGACAAAGTATCGAAGGACAAAGTATCGAAAGACAAAGTATCGAAAGACAAAGTATCGAAGGACAAAGTATCGAAGGACAAAGTATCGAAAAACAAAGTATCGAAAGACAAAGTATCGAAGGACAAAGTATCGAAGGACAAAGTATCGAAAGACAAAGTATCGAAAGACAAAGTATCGAAAGACAAAGTATCGAAAGACAGAGTATCGAAACACAAAGTATTGAGACGAAATATCGAAAGATAAAGTATCGATATACATAGTAAAGAAGAATATACAGCTTTTTAACATTAATTTGAAACAATTCAAATCTAATTTAAAATAACTCAAATTTAATTTAAAATAAATCAAGTTATATTTAAAATAAATCAAGTTATATTTCAAATAGATCAACTTTAATTTGAAATAGTTCAACTTTAATTAAGAGAAAAATGAAGTTTAATTTAAAAAAAAATTTAAAAAAAAATTAAATCCTATGGGCCCTCGATATCACACAACGGAAGCTCTGCACTAAAATCATTATATTAGTAATGGGAGGGAATGAGATCATGAGAGTATACCATAATCTTTCATTGCCACCGTAATCTTTTTCATTGCCCACCATAATCTTTCATTGCCCACCATAATCTTTCATTGTCCACCCTAATCTTTCATTGCCCACCCTAATCTTTCATTGCCCACCATAATCTTTCATTGCCCACCATAATCTTTCATTGCACACCATAATCTTTCATTGCCCACCATAATCTTTCATTGCCCACCATAATCTTTCATTGCCCACCGTAATCTTTCATTGTCCACCCTAATCTTTCATTGCCCACCATAATCTTTCATTGCCCACCATAATCTTTCATGCCCACCATAATCTCTCATTGCCCACCATAATCTTTCATTGCCCTCCGTAATCTTTCATTGCCCAACATAATCTTTCATTGCCCACCATGATCTTTAATTGCCCACCACAGTCTTTCATTGCCCACCATAATCTTTCATTGCCCACCATAATCTTCCATGGCTCACTTCTCTCATTTCAATTCTCTCATTTACCTCATTTCTCTCATTTCACTCACTTCTCTCATTTCACTCACTTCTCTCATTTCACTCACTTCTCTCATTTCACTCACTTCTCTCATTTCACTCACTTCTCTCAGTTCACTCACTTCTTTCATTTCACTCACTTCTCTTATTTCACTCACTTCTCTCATTTCACTCACTTCTCTTATTTCACTCACTTCTCTTATTTCACTCACTTCTCTTATTTCACTCACTTCTCTTATTTCACTCACTTCTCTTATTTCACTCACTTCTCTCATTTCACTCACTTCTCTTATTTCACTCACTTCTCTCATTTCACTCACTTCTCTCATTTCACTCACTTCTCTCATTTCAACTAATATAATGATATTAGTGCAGAGCTTCCTATGTGTGATATCGAAGGCCCATAAAATTTTAGTTTTAAATTAAAGTTGAACTATTTTAAATATAACTTGATTTATTTCAAATATAACTTGATTTATTTTAAATATAACTTGATTTATTATAAATATAACTTGATTTATTTCAAATATAACTTGATTTATTTCAAATATAACTTGATTTATTTTAAATATAACTTGATTTATTTTAAATATAACTTGATTTATTTTAAATATAACTTGAATTATTTCAAATATAACTTGATTTATTTCAAATATAACTTGAATTATTTCAAATATAACCTGATTTATTTCAAATATAACTTGATTTATTTTAAATATAACTTGAATTATTTCAAATATAACTTGAATTATTTCAAATATAACTTGATTTATTTCAAATATAACTTGAATTATTTCAAATATAACTTGATTTATTTCAAATATAACTTGATTTATTTCAAATATAACTTGATTTATTTCAAATATAACTTGATTTATTTCAAACATAACTTGATTTATTTCAAATATAACTTGATTTATTTCATATAACTTGATTTATTTTAAATATAACTTGAATTATTTCAAATATAACTTGATTTATTTCAAATATAACTTGATTTATTTTAAATATAACTTGATTTATTTTAAATATAACTTGATTTATTTCAAATATAACTTGATTTATTTTAAATATAACTTGATTTATTTCAAATATAACTTGATTTATTTTAAATATAACTTGATTTATTTTAAATATAACTTGATTTATTTCAAATATAACTTGATTTATTTCAAATATAACTTGATTTATTTCAAATATAACTTGATTTATTTCAAATATAACTTGATTTATTTCATATAACTTGATTTATTTTAAATATAACTTGAATTATTTCAAATATAACTTGATTTATTTCAAATATAACTTGATTTATTTTTAAATATAACTTGATTTATTTTAAATATAACTTGATTTATTTCAAATATAACTTGATTTATTTTAAATATAACTTGATTTATTTCAAATATAACTTGATTTATTTTAAATATAACTTGATTTATTTCAAATATAACTTGATTTATTTCAAATATAACTTGATTTATTTCAAACATAACTTGATTTATTTTAAATATAACTTGAATTATTTCAAATATAACTTGATTTATTTCAAATATAACTTGAATTATTTCAAATATAACTTGATTTATTTCAAATATAACTTGATTTATTTCAAATATAACTTGATTTATTTCAAATATAACTTGATTTATTTCAAATATAACTTGATTTATTTCAAATATAACTTGAATTATTTCAAATATAACTTGATTTATTTCAAATATAACTTGATTTATTTCAAATATAACTTGATTTATTTCAAATATAACTTGATTTATTTCAAATATAACTTGATTTATTTCAAATATAACTTGATTTATTTGAATTTATACAATTGAGCTCGAAACAATTGGGCCCAGGACAATTAGGCCCCAAGACAATAATTTTTGGGCCCAAGATAATTGAGCACATAAAAAATCTAATACAACATTCTTCACTTTTTTGGTGCAATCTTGACTTTCAGTAATTGTATGTTTAAATATATTTTAAATGTAATATTGTTCTCTATTCTTGCTCTTAATTACAAATAGTAGGGTGATCTACTATATGTACCACCCTTCAATTACGTTAGTGGTATGAGGCAGATCTTCCATGACACTGTTGAAGAAACTCCACACACATGGTTTGAAAAGAGGATTTTGTCTATTTCTTCTGAATGGCCTTCATATCGACGAAATAAACGTTAATGAATCATAAGTAAAAGTTAAGTATTATGTATGAGGTTTTCTTTTATAGTAAGGCAAAATCTTAATTCTCAGGGTTGAAACCGAGTCCACTTTTATCAGAGTCTAGGGTATCAACATAATTTGCTACTGTAATAACAAAGTAAAGCTTCTCTATAGTGTCTGCTGTAACCATTTTATTTATGGGCCCTGGGCCCAAATTTCTTGGGGATCAATTGTATTGGGGCCAAATTGCCACGGGCCCAAATGTCTTCGGCTCAATTTTTGGCGAGTCCAATTGTCAGGACCCATGCAATTGACTTGAGCCCAACTGTCGGTCAATGAAAAAATTCATACTTCAAGCTATGTATAACTAATGTAATGTATGTTATTTTTAAATAAAAATTTCTCCATTTGATCAATTTTTCATTCGATTGATTTTCTATTTGATCAATTCCCCATTATAATAAAATTTGATCCAATTTTCGATACTTTGTCTTTCGATACTTTGTCTTTCGAAACTCTGTCTTTCGATACTTTGTCTTTCGATACTCTGTCTTTCGATACTTTGTCTTTCGATACTCTGTCTTTCGATACTCTGTCTTTCGATACTCTGTCTTTCGATACTTTGTCTTTCGATACTTTGTCTTTCGATACTCTGTCTTTCGATACTTTCTCTTTCGATACTCTGTCTTTCGATACTCTGTCTTTCGATACTTTTTCCTAGTACCAACATCATCACAGTGACTCTTTTCTCTAATGGTACATCATCACAGTGACTCTTTTCTCGATTGTACATCATCACGGTGACTCTTTTCTCTGTTAGTACATCATCACAGTGACTCTTTTCTCTGATAGTACATCATCACAGTGACTCTTTTCTCTAATGGTACATCATCACAGTGACTCTTTTCTCTGATTGTACATCATCACGGTGACTCTTTTCTCTGTTAGTACATCATCACAGTGACTCTTTTCTCTGATAGTACATCATCACAGTGACTCTTCTATCTGATAGTACATCATCACAGTAACTCTTTTCTCTGATAGTACATCATCACAGTGACTCTTTTATCTGGTAGTACATCATCACAGTGACTCTTTTCTCTGATAGTACATCATCACAGTGACTCTTTTCTCTGATAGTACATCATCACAGTGACTCTTTTCTCTGATATTACATCATCACAG